>APFE030998233.1:0-10931 GCA_000404065.3 Pinus taeda | reverse complement strand
TTGGAATGTCAGAGTATCTATAATCATATTCTTTTCTTCTAAACAAATTTTAAGTTTAGAAATTTCTTCATAGAGACCTTCTTCATCTATAGCATCCAAGAAATCATCATCTTCAAAAGCCGTCAAAAGTCTATAATCATTACATTGTTCATCTTCATCACTATTTGAAAATCCATCACTATCTTCATGTGTATAATAGCTCTTCTTACTTACATTTTGTTTTATGTTCCATCTAACTGGTTCCTTACCTTTGTCAAGCTTATCTTTATGAGGACACTTGGTGTCATAGTGACCACCTCTTCCACAAGCAAAACATTTGAAAGGTAGCTTACCTCTGAATCTTCCAGAACCCCGTTGAAGGTTCTTGACAAATTTTGATTCTTCCTCTCCTTCTGACATATGTCCCGACTCATTGTAATCTCCTTTTCCTGAGGCTTTGAATGTGGCTTCTCTCTTGTCTGATGATCCCCTTTTTCCCATTTCGAAAGCAGTTAGGATTTTGTGCAGCTGTGACATGGTAATGCTCTGTAGATTCTGCTTTTCTTCTATGTTAGAGACTTTTGATTCAAACTTAGAAGACAACAATCTTAGAACCTTTTCAACCAAAGTAACTTCTTTTATTTATTCACCCAAGTTTTTCATACAATTAGCAATCTCATCTATACGTAAGAAATAGTTAGCCACACTTTCGTCATTGTGCATTCTGAGATTTTCATACTGAATTCTAAGAGTTTGTATTTTTGCCTGTTGTACCTGACCATCTCCTTCATAGCTCAGAACGATCTTGTCCCATATTTCTTTTGATGTTTTGAGCTGCATAACCTTGACGAATTCTAATTGAGATAAACTCCCTAATAGAGTATTGACAGCCTTTGCATTTGTTTCCTAATGTCTCTTACCAGCCATATCTATAGGAGCTGCTGATGGAAATGTGTATCATGTTTCCATGATATCCCAAACTTCTATACCAAGATATTGAATATAGGTTGTGATTCTTACCTTCCAATAGACAAAGTTTCTCCCATCAAAAATTGGTGGCCTGATCGATGCCTCTTTTTCGTAGTTGCTCATGATGATAGATCTTCCTTCAAACTATCAAGATTCTTCTGAAGGACCTGCTCTGATACCAATTGTTGGAAATAATACTGAGAGGGGGGGTGAATCAGTATTATCAGGTCAATTATTTTTCATTTTACAAACAGATTTGTATATGATACTTCAGTTAATAAAAGACGCGTATGTACGCAACTGCAGTTAAGGAAACTAGCGTATAACCAGCAAACTTGTAATTTAGATTATTCTTCATATGTTGATCATTAATCTGTGCATCAAACCATATAAACAGTAACTAGGAATAGTAAAACAGAACAGGCAGTCACACATAAGAACATAATATATAAGGTGAAAACCCAATGTGGATGAAAACCACCTGTTGCAATTCGTCTCTATCTTCTTTTAATTAGAAACTTCTTTTTACAATGTTTCTGTACTGGTGCAGTCTTATACCAGTACATAGGCTGCTACCTGCAGAAGGCTACAACCTTCTCTCATTCTCCAGCTTCTCCTGGAAGGGAGCTACAACCCCCTTAGCTCTTGTACTAACTGAGGTACTAGTACATAGGTGCTGACCTACAGAAGGCTACAACCTTCTCTTTTCTTCTAGGGACCACGTTTCATAAATTTTCAGACTGGATCCATCAATAACATCAATCAAACATCAAATCTATCTGCATCAATCAATCTCCTTGCACCAACCAAAATTGAATCAAACAATCATTTCTCTGAATGTTGTACCCATAAAGCCATAACAGTAACCAGACATCAATCCTGAACCCAGAATACTGCAGCAATAAGCAGAAGTAGCTAAAACATATTTCATGCGATGTATGCTACTTCAATATGCAGAACTTGCGTGCATACGTTGATGTATTAATGCCAACCTGCGTATACGTTGTTTTGACTTACTGAACCAATGTGTACGCGCATCTTCTGTGCCGAACCTGCGTACATATCTATAAAAGATAATCTACCTTTTCAGTTATTCAGACATCAATTATACCTAGATTATCATATTTATAGATCAAGTCATGCGCCAAATATAACATATCAAAATCACATATAGATATTACTATTCAAGCCTTAAGATCTTAACCCATCAATAGAACTTATCCTTCTTCTAGCGCTTAGGTTCCTCCTTGGTGTAGATCCAGCTATGCACCATAACCCAATTCTAGATCTTGCTCTTCATAAGATATTCAATGCTTAAGTGAATGCCTTTTCCAAATGATCTCCTTCCCCTTTTATAGTCTTAGGCCTTACTCAATACCATGGTCCAAAACCATAGAGAATCAATACCATGGACCCAATACCTAGGATCAACACTTCGGATGAGATATCATGGTCCAAAACCATAGGTCCAAATACCAAGGACTAAAATACCATGGACCAAAAATAATTTTTCCCACATGTACGCGCTTTTCCTTGCATGAAAGTGCATGCATACGTATACGCGCCTTTTGATCGTCGAACCCGCGTGTATACGCAACTTGGTTAAGAGGAAACTGTGTATATCTCTTTTTCTTTTATTCTGAGAGCCTGAACAGTGATCTGTCATTGGAGTGAGTTGCCATCAAGGACAACACCTGTGTCATAGCACCAAACCTTTGTCATAATGCCAACAGTGCTTGCAACACTTGGAGTTAGATTATATTTTAGAAATGGAGTCTTTGTCGAAGTCCTTTGGAAACTTAGAGAACCTCCAACGTCTTCACTTGGAGAATTGCTACAAATTGTGGACACTTCCAAATTCCTTCGGGAACTTAATACGACTTAAACATCTTTGTTTATTTTACTGCTCAAATTTAACAATGTCCAGTGCGACTCTTGGAAATATCACGACACTTGAAGTTATAGATCTGAATTGGTGTCATATGATTTTAGTATTGCCTCCTCAAGTCGCACATTAACAGTGCTTATCACAATTACTTTTAGAGGGTGCAATCATACCAGAAGTGCCGAGTGACATTGCAAATTTAAGAGCTTTGGAAATTCTGTAGAATCCTTGGCTGAAAAAGCTACCGACTTGGCTCGGTCATCTAAAGAGTTTGAAGGAATTGAAGATCAATGATCCCAGAGAATTGAAATATTTTCCCGATTCTATGGGACATTTGATTCACTTGGAAACGTTGGATATTAACTGGACAAGTTTCGAATGCTTGCCACTATGGATCATGGCATTGAACAATCTAGTAGAGTTACGTGTCGAATGCGGGCATTTCTTTGATCCACGTCATTTAAGAGAACTACCATTCAACAGAGTTGGAGGGGAAAGAGAAACTGGAAGAGATTCGATTGAGTGCATGGTTAGCCTTCATGAATTGATCCTAAAGTCAACAAGGATATCAAATGTAGAATTTGGTCAAGGTGTTTGCCTGAACCTTCAACGTCTTCACATCAAGAAATCTCCAAACCTAGTGGAGGTTGGAACATTACCAAATTCACTCTTAGAACTACACTTGTGGGATTGTGCTCGGTTGGAAAAAATTGAAGGTCTTTGTGGTCTTGGAAATATTTAAACAATGAAAATTAAGAAGTGCCCAAAGGTAGAGGAGCTTTTTGGCCTTGGAACGTTGAGATCTTTGGACAGGTTGCATCTTTATAAATGTGGGGTAGCGGGGATACTGGATTTGCAGTCGCTGACAACAATTTGAGTGTTAAAGGTGTTAAAGTGCCAGGCGTTGGAAGAACTTGCAGGGATCGAACTTTCGATGTTGTGGTTGAGGGGGGTTGAGATCTCTGGATGCCGAAATCTACAACGGGCTTAGGATCTGCGTTAACGAGCTGAAGAATACCTGAATGATGACGGCTCGTATGACACTACTCGAACTGTGTCGGATTGAATTTAGGTAAGTTTAGAGTAGATTGACAATGTTTAAAACATAAAGCATTTCCAATATGAAAAGTAAGATTTGATATGTAGTAGATTCATGTATATAAAAAACTTTGTAAATATTTAATTGGAAAACAAATAAAGCAAGGCAAATATCAAAAGGGTAATAATGTCGTATTTTTCTTTTGTTGGCTGTGTGTCCAACTTGGACATACCTCCAATCGTTGTCCTTTATCAAAAGAATTTAATAGAAACAGAGGAAAGAAATCCTTTGAAGATGCAAAGAAGAAAAGGACAGTAAAAGCAAAAGCATGGTGCCAACCCTGTGTTATAAATGTGGTTTTAAGAATCACAAATCTGAAAATTGTCCAAACATCTCATTTAGAGAACAGATACAACAACAAAAACTTTGTTCAACATCTGAATCCTCTTAAAGATCTTCTTCAAAATGCTCTGATGAAGAATTAAACATGCACATGAATGAATGTGACTGCACTGATTCAGACAACTGCCAGTGTGAATCAAGCATTGAATCAGAAATCTCATTTGATGAAGACCATGTTTCTCAGCCAAAGGAGAAAGCCCTCATGGCACAAACCATGGACAATGCAGAAACAAGTCTACTTACCCAGATCAGAACATTGGGAGAAGGAGAGATGAAGGAAAAGTTACTAGAAACTTTTCTAAGCACAATGCACAAAAATCAGGGGAGCAGTAGCAAAACTGCCTCTAAAACTGAACCAAAGGCATTATTCATCGATGCCTCATTTGAAAGAAATACAAGATCTTTCGAAAGAAGCCAACATAAATCTAAGAGCAGAGCCCTCACATTAGGAGAAGTCAGCCAAGAGATTCATCATCTCAAAAAAGAGATTGTCTTTCTCAAAGCACAGGTCTCTAAGTTAGAAAAAGGGAAGAAAATTGAGGATGCATATGATGAATACTACACTAACCCAAATATTGAAATATTTGAAGGAAAAAATGATGATACAATAGGATTCACCGACATGAGAATAATGGATATCTAGTATCAGCAACATCATGTTATGATAGATATCTGTATAAATGGTGAAATGTTTTCCCTAAGAACACTTATTTACTCCGGGGTAGACATCAATATTTTGAACTCAAAAATAGTACCTGCAAAGTACTGGGTAAAATCCTTTAGACAAGTGATTGGGTTAGGAAACAAATATCTATTGTATGAAGTCCCTCAGACCTCTATTTGCTTTAAAGAGCATTGCAACAAATTAAAATTTGTTGTTGCAGACATTCCTATTGATTGTATTTTGGGGAATGTACTTTTAGAAGCTGTTGAGCCACATGGATCAGCCATATTGAAAAATGGCAAGGTTGGTTATTTTATATTTGTACCAAGCTCAGATGGAAAATTACAAACAATCAAGTTACCCTTTGTCTCTACTCCCAGAGTGTCTACTATGGTACAAGCAATGCAGCAGATCGAAAAAGTAAAAAATAAAATTGAAGAGCTCAAGGAGCTAAAGACCACCATAAAGATAGGAGACTATCTTCATACTCCTATAATTAAACAAAGGATCTCAACTCTGAGATCACAGATAGAAAAAGAATTTTGCACTAAAGAACCAAATGTGTTTTGGCATAGAAGACAGCACTGTGTAGAATTGCCCTACAAAGATAAGCATGAAGGGAAACCCTACAAGAGTAGAGCAATCCCTATGAACAAAGAATATAGAATCTCTGTCAAAAAGAGATAGAAAGCCTCCTGGAAATAAGATTTATTAGAGAATCTAGCAGTCCTTGGAACTGTTATGGTTTTTATGTTAATAAACATTCATAACAGTTAAGAGGTATGCCAAGACTGGTCATAAACTATAAACCTTTGAATATTTTCCTCTCAAATGATACTTACCCCATTCCTCAGAAAGGAAATCTTTTAGCAAGAACAGCAGGGGCTAAAGTTTTTTCTAAATTTGATATGAAATCAGGATTTTGGCAGGGGGCAGTTAATGAAGATGATAATTTTAAGACTGCTTTCAGTGTCCCAGCAAGACACTATGAATGGAATGTCATGCCTTTCGGACTAAAGCATGCCCCCTCCAAATTCCAGAAGGTTATGGATGATATTTTCAAGCCATATTTTGATTGGTTACTAGTATACATTGATAATATACTTATATTTTCTAAAAACGTCCATGATCACTGCAAACATATCCAGAAATTTGTACAACTTGTCAAAACCAATGGATTGGTTCTTAGCAAGAAAAAGATTGAATTATTTCAGACAAATATCAAGTTTCTTGGACATACAATTAAATATGGGTAGATCACTTTGCAAAAACATGCTCTGGAATTTACTGATACATTTCCAGATATTATCACTGACAAAACTCAATTACAGAGATTCTTGGGATGTTTAAGCTATGTAGGCAACTTTTAAAAAGATTGCGCCAAAGATAGATCATTACTCAACAGAAGACTGCAAAAACATCCAGAACCTTGGTTTAAGGCCCACACTGAAGCTATTAGAAGAATTAAAATGAAGGTAAAAACTCTTCCTATTCTTCATATCGCTGATGAAGATTCTTTCAAAATTGTTGAAACAGATGCCAGCAATGAAGGGTGGGGAGAAATTTTGAAGCAAAAGAAAGGAGAAGAACAAATAGTTCAGTTTGTCTCAAGAACTTGGAGCCCACTTGAGAAAAACTATTCTACTATAGAAAAAGAGGTCAAATCAACATGGAACTGCATTGATAAATTTGATATCCACCTGATACACAAAAAGTTTCTCTTAAGAACGGATGCCTCTGCACTAAAGAAAGTCCTTAGTAAAGCTATAAAGAAAGTAAGAGAAGCTAAGTTCGCAAGGTGCCAGGCTCTATTTGCAAATTTTGACTTTGAAGTCGAACACATCAAAGGCGAAAAGAAATATCTACCCGACTTCCTAAGAAGAGAATATTTAAATCAAAAAGACACTACCATGGTGATAGTAACAGAATGGGACCCTTCCCAACATATAGAGACTTTGAGAAATATTTTTGAAACACAGAATTGGGATGAATACTGTTCCAAATGGAAACCAATATGGCAGCTAAGAAACACAAAAGTGCTCGATGCAAATTTGCAACCTCATTCAGATATTCAACACTTAGTACCTGAAAGGAAAGTCTACCCTAAAGGTAGAAAATGGATATGTGACATGGAGTATCAGAGGAGCATGATGGCTACACATTTGGCTGAAGAATCCCTAAGTCAAAATTTTAGAGATATCACTATGATCTGGACAGAAGGAAGCAACCAGAGGAGAATATTCAACAAATATCTTGCCATAAATCGGACAAAATGGTCGAGATGGTACGACATGCCAAAAATGTGGCCACAGGGTAATCCAAGCATTATCTTCCCGGATACCATTTACAACTTTTCAGACTACAAAAAGTTGTGGTCGGACATCATGGATGTAGACGGAAAAAACGAAACTCACTACACAAGAGTAAAATTTGGGGCCGCAGGGACCACACAAAGACAACCGCAATGTGAATGGCTTCAACAATGGTGGAACGATTTTGGCCTCAACAAGATTGCTATGGATCCTCTTTTCTTCCAGCGTGACTTTCAATATGAATGTGACACTTGTGGATTTAACTGAATGTTGGCATTTTCCATGTAAAACTATTGGAGATGTCAATAATTATCAAGACAGTCAAATTCTTGGTTATTTTATGAAATCCCATCATGAATGGTTAGTCATGACTAAGATTAAACACCAAATTTTCTTAAGAAAGTCTATGATTGTACGAAGAATTTATACAAAGCCTTGGGATTCTTGTAGATATTCTCAGATATGATTTCCAGGGGCCACACTATTAGGAAACCAGCTCACAAAAAGATAGAAAATATAGATCAATGCCTTAGAATTCAGCCTCTTCGAGGGGGCAACCTCCTTTACATTACAAAAATGAACAATTCTCGGATGATACAAATGACTAAACCTCCCTTCTATATGTAAGAGTCTAAGGGGTCACAATGTAATCAAGCCGACATAACAATAATAATGTAAGGGCACAAATATAACAATAGTGGGTTTCTATGGGGCATACTAATAACAATATGGTGGTAATAGGGGCACAATAATAACAATAAGGGATAAAATGACAATATTAATGGGGGAATCACTAGTACTATAGGGGCCTAACATGCCCCTCTCCTTTCGAAAAGCGTTGTCCTCAATGCTTGAGTAGTTCTAGATGCTTCTGTATAAAATTATCATCCTCCCATGTGGAATCTTCACCGGATAAGTTCTTCCACTTGATGAGATACTCCAAAATTGATCGATTTCGTAGCTGTCGAGTTCTTGTTTCTGTGACTACTTCCGATTCCAATATGATTTTTCCTTCCTCGTCAAGTTTTGGCAATATTGTTTGAATTGGGAGCTTGTCACCTATAACCTTCTTTAGAAATGAAACATGGAAAACTAGGTGCACTTGGGAAGCTGCAGGAAGCTCCAATTTGTATGCCATAGTACCAATCTTTTGCAACACCTTGTACGGACCATAATACTTTGGTGATAATTTATTATACTTCTTAGCTTGCTTGAGGGACATTTGTTTATATGGTTGTAGCCGTAGGAATACCCATTCATCTACATCAAAACTTCTTTCGCTGTGATGTTGATATTCCTGTTGTTTCATTCTATTCTGCACCAACATGAGGTTATCCTTTAAGAGTTGTATAACTTGTTGCTGATGCTCGATGTGATGTTCCATTCAACCATAGGCAACCATTTGACCCATTGTGTTTGTTTACAAGATACAAAGCAATGAAGATATCCTTCCAAACATTTGTTTACTATCTCAGTTTTCCCATCTGATTGAGGATGATAAGATGAGTTATGAGCTAACTGAGTACCGAGACAAGAAATTAATTTTGTCCAAAATTTCCAGTGAAAATGGGATCTCTGTCGCTTACAATGATCTTTGGGTTCCCATGTAGCTTTTGAATTGTTTCCATAAATGCAGTAAAAACTATATTGGCTTTAATGGATGTGATAATGCACAAAAGTGTGCATACTTGGTAAGTCTATCAACTACCACCATGATGACACTCTTTCCTTCGGACTTGGGTAAATTTGTGATAAAATCCATTGAAACTTCCTCCCAACGTTGGCTTGTAATGGATAAAGGTTGTAATAGACCTGGGGTCTTAATTGTTTCAACTTTATTTTTTTGGAAAATCAAACATTCCGCCACAAACTTTTCAGTATTCGATTTAAGGCCATCCCAAAAAAAATCCTTCTTAACCCCATGGTAAGTTTTTAAAAATCCTGAGTGCCCTCCTAAGGGAGAAGTATGCAATTCCATAAGAATCTTTTGTTTGAGTTTGGAATTCTTACATAGGTATAAGCGATCTTTGTACTATAACAAATCATTTTTCCAGCTAAATGTATCAGATGTACTGGGATCTTGTTGTAACTTTCGAATGAGTTCCCACACTTCTTCGTCATTCTTCCATTCCTCCCTTGCTTCGTTTATCTAATTTGTTTGGATAATAGAAATGGCACACAACAATGCTTCCACATCCTCATTCTTTCTTGAGAGTGCATCTTCCACAACATTTTGCTTCCCTTTTTTGTAGATGATTTCAAAGTCATAACCCAACATATTTGTGACCCATTTTTGTTGTTCTTCAGAGGATAATCTTTGTTCTAAAAATTATTTAAGACTATCATGATCCACATTTACCTTGAAGTGTCTTCCCATTAGGTAGGGTCGTCATTTCTTAAGTGCATGTATTTATTGCCAACATTTCCTTCTCATAAATAGCTTTGTGTAAATACTTTCCTTTGATTGGACGACTTTCGAAAGCAATGGGTATTTCAACTTGCATTAAAATAGCACCAATTCCATTTCCTGAAGCATCACATTCCACAATAAGGGTTTTTGTGAAGTCCGGCTTAGCTAAGACCAGTGCTTGGCACATTGCCTCTTTACGATGTTCGAAGGCCTTTATTGCTTCTGGAGTCCATGAAAATGCATCTTTCTTCAATAATGTTGTTAGAGGTGCTACTATTCTCCCATAATTCTTAACAAACTTGTGATAATACCCTGTCAACACCCGAGAAATCCTTGCAGATGCTTATGGATGTGGGGATTTTCCATTCCTTAATGGCTTTAATTTTGCTAGGGTCTACCTTAACTCCTTCATGAGATACAATATGACCCAGATATTGCACCTCTTGGACTCCAAAGAAGCATTTGGATCTTTTTGCATATAATTGTTTCTCCTCCAATAGTTGTAGCACCCTGTCAACATGTTCAACATGATCCTTCCAAGACTTGTTGTAGATTAGTATATCATCAAAAAATACTAACACAAATTTTCTAAGGGTTTGAAAATGGAAATCATCAAACCTTGAAATGTAGAAGGTGCATTGGTAAGGCCAAAAGGCATGACCAAAAATTCATAATGACCCTCATGAGTTCTAATGTTGTTTTCAGAATGTCTTAAGTTTTCATTCTGATTTGATGATATCTTGAACGAAGATCCAACTTGGTGAAGTAAATTGATCCATGCAATTCATCCAGTAATTCATCAATGACAAGAATGGGAAAATTATCTTTAATAGTGAGCTTGTTGAGCTCCCTATAATCCGGAAACATGCGCCATGATCCATCCTTCTTGTGCACCAATACTACTGGAGTAGAGAAAGAACTTTGACTAGGTTGAATTATACCAGCCTCTAACATTTCTGCAACCACACGTTCAATTTCACTCTTTTGGACATAGGGATATCTGTAAGGCTCGATGTTTGGAGGAACACTTCCAGGAATCAAATTGATAGCATGATCATGATCACGAATAGGTGAGAGGCCTTTGGGAGTCTCAAATACCTTGGAATGATTGTCCAAAACTTTTTGGATATCTGGAGAAATGGATGATTTCAATGTGGGAACCTCTAGTGAACATAATTATGCAATTATGCCTCGTTGTTCTTTCTTTAGAAGCTTTTTCATTCCATTAGAGCTTATTATCTTTCCCGGTTTTCCTGCAATACCCCTTAATT
>APFE030998217.1:43262-53669 GCA_000404065.3 Pinus taeda | reverse complement strand
TCTAAGGCTTATGAAGTGTTCAGGGTCATATGGTGCCCAGTAGAAGCTCTGTTTCAACATGAGTTCTTGTCCCAACATATTGTCTGCATCTTTCCATGCCTCTTCCCTTTTGTTGAAAACAAAGGGACCCAATTGATGTTTGATTTTAAGCTGTGCCTTCTTGTTTTTCCCATAAAAATGAGTCAGGTCTGCATTACTGAACTTCCTGAAGTATTCCAAGGCAAAAAGTCTCATGGGGACATATCTTGGCAGCTTATAGGGGGACAACTCAGACCCATAAATTCTTATCACTCTATGGTTTTGGTAGAAGTACCAATCACCAATGCTATAGCCTTTTGAAAGATGCAAGATTCTTCTCATTTCAACAGTGAGTCTAGTAGGAGGCGTCACCATTAATAGGCAAGTAGCTTGGTAGATGAACAGGTCAATAAACTCACAATATGTGTATGGAGAATAGTGGACCACATGGAAACCGAGGTCCAATAGATGACAGATCTCCTCTCTCCTTTTGGGTCTAATCTCCTGAGAGGAACCTTGAAACTATCTGGGTGATAGTACAACAGTAGATGGTAAATGTAGGAGGTGTATTTAAACACTCTTTCTCTCTCCATCATCATGAATTGTTCATGTATCTTGTTTTCTATGAAGGTGGCATAGTCATACATGATAGTAGGGGGCTACCCTGGAGTGAATATGGTTAAGAGAAAAAATACAGTCTCATCTACAAACTCTCCAGTTTTGCATCCTAGAATGTATGAAATCATATCCATCATGAGCTTGCCTGTTTCATTAAACGAGGCCTAATGATAGGGAGGAGGATGATCATATTGGCACTGTGGATCCATAAACAGCTGACTAACTCTTGATATTTCTGCCTTAGAGAGCCTTGCACCCTGATCCAACAAGAGTTTCATTGTGAGGGGAACCAGAGGCTGAGGAGGCTCAAAGTTCAGCATTTCATTTATGGATTGAGGAGTGATATAGAACAGTACAGACCCATCTGGACTGAGAATTGCCCTCAGAGTGGGGTCATAGTTTGCATGACATAAATGAATGAAATCAGGTAACACATTGACTGATGGGAGGTAATAGATGGGCATACTGGATTGCCAAATTCCTAGGATATCAGTTTTATTTCTATGATTGTTTCTGAATTGGCACACAATTTTGAGGTGAGAATTAAGGCCCATCATATCCTTGATCTGGAAGTCTCTCTGTGCCAAAGGTAGCCACTCTAAATCCATGTGTGGAGCATTCAAAGGAGCAATGTTCAAGGCTACTGGATTCTCCATATCTTATACTGCTGGTATTAATTGCAATATGGGTGTTAACAGCAATAGGAATTAGAATTTGGGCTCTGAGGATAATGTGAAAGGTATAAAAACTGATTTTTTATTTCAAATGGACCTCAGTGTACAAATTTTATGGTAAGCAACAAACTTGCAACACTTTGACTGGGTTTTTACATAAACTGGTTGAATTTGCGGGCTCTGTGAACTAAATGCCGAGAGGATAGAGTTGAATTTTGCCCAAAGGGGCACAAGTTTGCATAGGGAAAGGGAAACTGAGGATTCCCCTTTATGAAAATAGGTTACAATCAATTGGAAATAGGGCGTTGGAGTATTTTAACTGAATAATCGAGAAATTTTGTAATCTCTGTGGGTGTATATGGATGAACAGTGTGTTGGAACAGTTCGTTTGCAGAGGAGGTAAGCTTAAATTGCAAGTTTGTGGTGAATTAACAGCTCAAATGGTAAATGCAGGACAGGGAGCGATTGGTAGGAGTGCTTATGGAAGTAAAATACAGGTACTTTCGGTAATTTGAACATAGAAGTATGAAAAATAGGGTTTCGGGCAGAAATCGGGTAAATACTGCTTCCAGGGTGCCGAGGATGGTTAGCAAGCACAGCTTGGGCTGTGAAATTGAGCTATGTAGTCGGGTTGGCAAGCTGGCGACAGTATAAGCTCCGGAAGCGATTTTAACAGTAAAAACGCATGCACGTTGTTTGCGTAGCAACAAATAGAAATAGGCCAAAAATAGTTGTTTTCACGACCTTTTAACCAAATTTGGACCTTTTGGCGCTTTTTGCATTTTTCGAAGAAGACGTCATCATGACGTAATTTTTTTCGTGTAGCAGGTATGGAAGATGACGTGGCAGCTAACGTAAGTGCTGACATGGCATATGACACGGTGGCGTGGTGGTGATGTTAGCGAATGACATGGTGCAGGTACAGGGCAGTGGCAAGCGACGTGGCGGCAATGTCATGTGGTGATGTAGGCAAGCAGGGAGGGCGGTAAGCGGTTTGCGTAGGACCGCCTATAGGAGCGGTAAGTGTCAGGGGTGGCCGGATGCAATAGGAGGCCGACAGCTGTCCCGGTGTACGACGGTGAAACCGTCGACCATCGGGTACTATCTTACTGCTACAAAGGGGCGCCCAATATTGATTAGGGTCGTCGGATCTGGGGGAGCCGATCTGACGGTGGACGGGAAGGCAAGATGATCAAGGTTTAGCAGAACAACGTGCCCGATAAATGTCAATTTTTTCATGGTTTAAAATGGGTTTAGACCTTAGGTTGAGAATTAATGTTCCGTTGGGTTTTGGTTATTTATTAATAAAATATTAATAAAATCCAAATGAAATGTGTGCACAGGGTAATGGTATAGTTTGGTGTGCGGGGGGGGTTTAATATGGTTATTTATTTAACCGGGTGTTAAATAAATCCCAAGGGTAAGTGAGCGCGAATGCGTTAACATAGAGCCCCAAATGGACCTAATGTTCCCCGAACTTTATATTTATATAGCTATATTGTTGTGGGGTGGTATATTTAATATTTTTGGGGTTTTTATATAGTTTCTTGTAGAATACAGGTGGGAAAATGATTTAGGGAGCTATACAATAGGGTTAGATGTTAATGTGAGTTCTATGAAATGAAAAGGAATGGATGCATGCTAAGTTTATAGAATATAAACTTGAGCATAGGGAAATGAATGGATTGTGGAAAGATTAAGTTTACACAAGAAATGTGGCTTCTTTTCACTAAGTCAACTCAGATGTCAACTTGGTTTTTAATAAGAATGGAGTGAAACTGGACTTTTTGGGCAAATCCCAAGGTCCTTGAGAGGATGTTAGTGAATGATTTCTAGGGGAATGAAAGGGGAAGTTAGTCATGCTTCCCTGTTGTACCATCAAACTACTGCCATGGTGTCAGTGCCATAAATGAGATGAGTCCTTCTTGACAAGACCATAAGTGATTACTTACTTGCTTCTGCAACCTCAAAGTACCTACCCAGACTAATACACCTAGCATTTTTTCTTCCTTTGGATTGGGTGCACTTGAACTGGCAAACTCTGATTTTCCTCTTTTTCTTTTGACTATCCTCCTATCTAAATGTACCCTTATCTCTTCCAACGACCTAGATTAAGCAGTTGGGCTCCTTAAATTCTCTACCTAGCTACTCATCTGCCAAGATTGAACTATTTGGACAGATATTATTTCTCCATTCTACAATAGCAATTCGAACATGGCATGGTCCAGATTGAACTGTTGGGCCATCCATCAAATGTAATAAGCAGCAGTACCTTCACATGGTGAACTTGCAAAATAAGATAGCAGTGGCATTTTGACTAGCCACTTTCCTGGTCTTTGGTTTGGGGTTCATTTTCACTATTTATTCTGACCAATTGATTTTCTTTCCTTTCGATTATTCTTTTAAGGCATACCCTCTTTTCATTTTTTAATTTTCTTTGTCTTTATACATAATATGGAACCTCTGCAACATGCAGGGATGAACATATTTAGCACTTCCACTGTCAATCATGAAAAATGAAACCTATTGGTATAGGAATCTAACACAGGGTAATATTCATCATGCCCAAGTCTCCTATAATACCTTTCAGGTCTAAAAATTTGGTAGGGAACAAATCCTAGTATTCGCAGAGCAACTCAGCAAACTTATCTACTATGGCCTCATCCCATTAATCTCCAACCTTCACAAGTTTGGGCTCCACTTATGTGCCAATGTTCACTTGTCTACTCTTTAATGGTGTGGTGATGTTTGGATTCTCTATCTGTGGTCCCTCAACTTTGTGGTGGGATTCTACCTCTGGGATGTTAATATTCCTTGGATCCTCATCATCTTCTTCAACGGTCACATTATAGCATTCCAGTGCATGGCACAGTTGGGTGCTCCAATTTGGGTGAATCAAGTCTAAAGGATCCTGCGGTATTTGGAAGATTACTGCCTTAACCTCCTAAAATGCTTTGTCAATGCTTTCGAACCCATCCTCAAAGCTGAAGGTCATCAAAAATCCTTCTCTTAAGATGTCCCCTTCCGTAGTACTATGGTGGAGCTCTGTTTCCAGGTACCAATTCATAGGAACAATGTCTAAAGTGTGACAAAAAATATGCATCCACTCTTGCTGCGGCTCTGTTCCATAAACCTTAGTCCATTTTGCTAAGTGATTGCATGGATCATTTCTCCCATCATATTTTTTAGTTAGCTAAACTTTCGAGTGACCAAACCACAATTTCATCATTCTTGTGTACTCGCGCCATTCATCAAAACTATCTTTATGCGTACCCCACCACCATGCAGGCATAGCACGCAACGACAAATCCAGTGCTTGGAAGTGATTCTTCTCCAATACTTCCCTTTCAAATGCATCTAGAAATTTATCTACATCAATTAGAACATCATAATAAGATGAACTTCTTACCTTGGATGATCCAAAGCGCAAAAATTTAGTCATCATATTACAACGCAGTGTGGATACTTCACGCAACCTATTATGCCAGTGCTTTAATTCTTCATTTGAATCTGACATACATGAGCTTTCGTGGTCCCATGTAATTCGTCCATCCACTGTCGGATTAACCCATTCTTGATCTCATGCTGTTATATTATAGATCTAGTCCAAATGATCGTTGCTTTCCTCATAATTGCGAACCGGTTCAGTGTAGTGCGGTCCTTCTACAGGGTCAAATGGAACTACTACATGGAGCAATTTCCTTTCAAATGACATTGTTTGTTTCTTTAAATTGATTACTCCTTTCATATCAATGGCTCAATCAATTCCCTAGAGTACGTGGTATCGATTGTTGTCATCGACAATCTCTATTACCTCAAAATCAACCAACATGCTTGCACCTTCTATATTTATGGTCACTCCATGCAGTCTCCCCATAGGAATAATATTCTATTGATTTTCCATTCTCAATTGAATCGGAGACCACTGCAGTAGAGGTCTCCCCATTCTTTCCCATGTCTATTTAGGAAAAGCATTCGAATCCGACCCCAGATCCAGAATAACCTGATCCATTTCATACTCTCCTATTTTTTAGGTAAGCCTCATCTCACGCCCTATTCTCGCATTATGTTTTCCTATCTTTCTAACTACATGGTGTCCTTTAGGAGAACCTTCCTTACCAGCACACTTATTTATCAGTTCTTGTGGCCCATTCACTACCTTACTGTCGCACAGTAGTTTCATACAAGTCTCCAAGAAAGTGGTAAGCATGGAGGGGTCAACTTCTTCAGATAGCTTGTCCTCACTTCCTCAGGTAGAGGCCTCAGCAAAGTTTTTCCTTGCTTCCATGAACGTTTCCTTTGCACGCTCCAGGTCAAAAGAAACTTCCTTTTCTGGAGCCTTGTGAACCCACTCACTTTCTTCAGGCTTATTTCCTTTCTCATCACCAGTCATCATTCCACTTTGCAACACAATATTCACATTGGGATCCTCCTCGTGGGGCTTGGCCCTCATCATCTATAAATTCTGGGTGGGTTTCCAATGTTGTGCCTTCTTATCCTACATCTTAGCTATCAGTATAGGCAATTCTTCTATTGCGTGGCCAAATTGAGTATAGTATTGGCAAGATGGGCAAGTCTGGCTCATACATTCCCACGTGTAGTGTCCTTACACTCTGTAATTGTAGCAAATAACTTGTCCTCAACCTCTACCAGGTCCTCCTCCTCCTCGAACTCATCCGTGCCCCTGATATCCTCCGTGCACACCCCCAACAACTTGATCTGAAGGTCGATTTTTTGTTCGCATTCATTACGTGGGTGTTCTCTCCATAATTAACTCATATCTATGGTAGATACGCTCATCATGGCCCACCAACTTATAAAAATTTCAAAATAACTATTGGGGTGCCTGCACAAATTTTTGCAGCAAGTGGCAATTGTCTGTTACATGTTTTCATGCTACTTGACAAATAGAACACCACAGCATGTGCCCTATCCTTGGTCCTGTTGGGGCTTCCTGTCTCAGAGGCATGGGCCCTCCCCTTGCCATATAATTTGTGAAAACAGGTAAATGATTCTTGTCATGCCCCTAGCTTTTACATTTTCAGCACCAAACTTCTTCATGCACCTTCGACCGAGCTGCTTTTTTCTTCTTCAAGCTATGCAACTCCAAGTAGAGGTTTCACAACCCCGCATGAATCTGTTGAACTCCCAACATCATGTCCTAGATAGGGGTTTCATGTAACCTCATTGTGATCTCCAATGCTTTCGCTTGAGTCCCTATCTTTTGTTGTGATAATGAAATCCTCAAGTGAGGTAGGAGCGTGACTATAAACCAATCACGGTGCTGATTGTCTGTGAGATTCATATTGGCTTCACAGATTTTGCACTTCAGTCTCTGATCCAGTTCCCATGGATTTTTTCCAATCCTCATCGCGATTTCCTTGAATCCAATGACTGATTGCGATTCTGACTTAGGTCTACCGAATTCCTTGTTCAGAGCAGTCTGAGTGTCTGCGAGCAATGCTAATGGGTTATCAGTGCAGTACTTAATGTACCATGTCAACGTGCGATCTTGTAAAGCAGTAACCAACTGCACCTTCTTTATATGATCATTTGTGATATTTTGTGTCATCCATACAGCCTTCACAACGAACCAAAAGTTATCCAGATCCTCACTTCCCAAGCCCTTGAAAATGGGCAGCTTCATTGTATTCGACATGTTGAATGGTGGTGGAGGTGGTGGTGGTGTGGGCGAAGGTATATGTTGTGGAGGTGAAGGTGGAGGTGGTGTGGGAAAATGAGGTATTTTCAAAAAACCACGCTTTATCAATTGTGCAGTGCTTCACGGTGAGGCCTGTATGACTCCCTCATCGTCACTCAAAGGAGGTTTTATCAATGGGCTGCATTCAGGACCTGCTCTCTCCTGATTTATAAATAATCACCTACTTCATGTAGATCCATACATCAAGGCAGTGGCATAACCTACTTTTCACACAAGAGAATTTTAATCCTAGTATTCAAATATTTCAAATACTTACCTCGCGATCCTTTGAAAAAGCATCGCTCTGCTTCCTTGTAGCTGACTGAGGTATTGACCATGAATTCTGTCACAAATACTCCTATGACTTGATCAAGCTAGTGAACAACCACGTGCATGATCTTATCTTCAGAGGCTTCCAACCTCCGCACTAGCTCCAGGGTCTATGTATAAATATCTATTCAACCACTGTTTTTTTTTCATGCATGGATTTCTGTTTTCTTGCATTATGAATTCATGGATATTTCTATCTAACCACTTCTCAATTTCTTTCTTTGTTGGATTCTAATGATGCAACATCACACATCTCTTTATGAAGATCCTGGTCCTAGAAAAAGAACCATTTTTTGGCTTAGTGGGCCCTAACCCAGGTTCAAAGTTAGTTGCGTCAAATAAATCCCTACACTACTGGCCCTTTCGGCAACAATACATAGAGCATAGATTGAAGTCTCACCCATAGCAGTATGGGGGGATGTTGGAACCAAGTTTCCGCACCTAGAGATCAGTGTGATGTTGTTTATGCCCTAAATCTTCCTTCGCGCAGATCGATACCCCTTTATGGCTTATCGATATAACTCCTTTAGTCAGCTTCTATACCTCTGCAAAGGTCTACTACTATCTTTCGCAGACCCTGAATAGATGAGTCAACTACTTACGTGCATCATAAGTTACTCTTATCCTAGTAATTACTTAGATTGACTTAAGTGTTTGATAACATTAACATACGACAAGATAATATTCACGTAAACAATTAATATTGATTGTGTTCAAGTAACAACATAAATCATGTAAAGTTTCACATCAATACATCATTATTTCATAAACCCATCATTCATCATAGCATAAGCACATTCATATAAAACATAAGTAAAGAGATAAACATGGGAATTTATGCAATAATCTTCCTTATTAATACTGGGTTCAATTTATAGAATCAAGACTTCCCTGCACACTTAGCTGTAGGGTCCACACGCTCAGTTGCGAACTCTACTCTAGGCCTCTACGCACACAACTGCAGAGACTTTCTTCCTACTCTTCTACGCTAACTCTCTTGACTTCTCCCAAAGACAAACATCATTACTCCACCTTAGACACCTTAAGACACACTTATTTATACAATCCCATGGTCCGTGGACCATGGGTAGATACTCAAAAAGCTGACTCAACTTACATAAAGAAGGGTAAAACCCATTATGACTCTTTAACTATCTACGTGCTTTGCAATCACAATTTGCGAAGACTTTGCATTTTTATACAACAAAACTTGGGATTTTTCCCCAAAGTATGGGCTTTTGCCCCAAAACTTGTGCTTTTCCCCCAAAATTGACCCTAGGGGACCCCATCCCAACATGGTTCCATGTTGTACCATATAATCGTCGACAATGGAGACAGGTCGGGCACGTGGCCCATAGCTCGCGACCCACGGTTCCATTCCACCCTATGAACGACGAGAGCAAGAAACCAAATGGGAGGGGCCAATGACCCCATTTAAAATAGCTTTTAATATTAAAAGAGCATCCATCGACTATTTTGACTCAAATCCGGAACCTTTAGGAAAAAAATACAATGCACCACTATTGGGCCAGAGGTGTTGGCATTATGATACAGGTGTTGTCCTTGATGGCAACTCACTTAGAGGTATGATACAGGTGGCAACTCAATTAGATGACAGATCATAGTATAGCAGGTCAAGAAAGAAATGTATACGCATGTTAACCTTAATGAAAGCACGTATACGTACACACGCAGGTTCACAGAAGGAAAGGTGCGTACATATCGGAAAACTATGTTTTGGTCCGTGGTAATTGGTCCATGGTATTTTGGTAGTGGTCCATAGTATTTGGTCTGAAGTGTTGAACCCAGGTATTGGGTCCATGGTATTGGTTCTACATGGTTTTGGACCATGGTATTGAGAGAAGCCTAAACCTATATAAGGAGAAGATCATTAGGCCAAGGGTGTAGGTGTGCAAGGATTGAATATCTGATAAAGTGTGAAATCTAGTATGCAGGTTATGAGTTGGTGATGCTTTGCTTGATCTGAACCAAGGATGCACTCACGTGGATGATGATGAACGATGGATCGGGATATTAAGGCTTGGAATGTTTATCATTATATGGTTTGATTCTGGATAGACTGGATCTGAATTATCAATGCAAGTTTTATTGTATGAATGTTCTGGTCTGGGTATGACTGATGTCTGGAATAGCTACAAAGGTATGAGTAAATATTTGCAGATCTGTACGTGGGTTGGCTTTGGTAAAAGCGCACATGTACGCCGGTTTGGTTCATCATAGTAGTGTATACATTATGAGATATGATATTTGAAGTTGCAGTTGGATCTGGTTATTGGTGCAGAGTTCTATTGTTTGTTATGTGTTTTGGTGACTGTGTTGTTGACAGGGTTTCAGTGTTTCAATATTGGGTGAATTGTGATGCAGGTATAGTTGATAAATGTTTTGTAGTGGTGATTGATTTTGTGCTTCAGTATTGGATGAAACGTGGGCTTCAGATTATGGTGTTGTGCTTCAGGAGTATCCAGTCTGAAAATGTATGAAATGTGGTCCCTAGAGGATGAGAGAAGATTGTAGGCCGGCACCTACATACTGGTAAATATATCAGCTAGTACAAGAGCCAGGGGGTTGTATCTCCCTTCCAGGAGCAGCTAGAAAATGAGTGAAGGTTGGAGCCTTCAGTAGGCCGGCGCCTACGTACTAGCAAATGGATCGGCTTGTACAAGAGCCTGCGTACTGGTATAAGACTGCACTAGTACAATTGTAAAAAGAAGTTTCTAATTGAAAGAAAATAGAGACGAATTGCAGCAGGTGGTTTTCATCCACATTGGGTTTCCACCTTATATCATGGTGTTCATGTGTGCTCTTTATGTGTGATGATTTGTTCTATTTTTACTGCACTTGTTTACTATTAATATGGTTAATAATGTTCTGAGGCACTCATTGAAGATCAACTAACTGAATCATAAGTTTATTGAATATACGCTAGTTGCATTAAACACAGTTGCATATATACGCGAGTATACTTAACTGAAGTAGCGTATATGAATCTGAGTATGAAAATGAAAATATTATTGATTTGATAATACTAATTCACCCCCCCCCCCC
>APFE030998217.1:0-39285 GCA_000404065.3 Pinus taeda | reverse complement strand
CCCCCCCCCCCCCCCCTCTCAGTATTATTTCCAACAAGAGGCCCAATTTTTGTTAAACAATTAACATATTTTTGGTTTTGTAGACTAGTTTTGCAGAGAGATTGGAAACGAGGGCATATATTGCTCAATTTTTATCCTTTTTGAGTGCAACAAGAGCTTAGACAGTGGTTTTTGAGTAATCTGGATGGCATGAGATTGTTAGTTTGGATATTGAGGCATATATTTTGATGTAATGAACATTTGAGCATATTAATAAAGCGTTCACCACTGGAAGATGGATCTGGAGATGTAGCCCAAGATGGGTGAAATCCGTTATCAATTTTCACTTGTGTTATGTTGCATTTTTATTCTATTTTTACTATAAAATTTGGGCAAACTAACTTATGTTTGTGTACTTTTAGAATTTTCATATGTTGCCTAAAAGGACATAAACAAACCTACAAATTGATCAATAAAACCTTCATTTTAATTTTTGGATTAGTTTGGTAATAGAACATGGTCTTTGAGCAGGTCAGATAGAATTTTCAAGGTTTTTGAATTATTATAAGGTCTATATTGAGAAGAGGAGGAGCACTTAAAGAACCTAACCCTAAAACTAGCTCAATAATACGACATACTCTGCAAGTCATGGCACATGAAGAAGGAAAATGATGAGAATCGATTTCTAAGGATGATAGAGCTTTCAGAAAAACTTTCTTTGATATGACTAAATTGGTGAAAGTGTTGTGTAATGAAAGAAAAACATGGTTGCAAGGAGAAAGTTCTAATCAACTGAAAGGTTATTATGGTGACTGGAGTAATCCTCCTTCTCCTCCTCGTCCTCCTTCACCTCCTTCTTCACATAGACCAACTCATCGTACATATCCAAGAGGACATGCTAAGTCTCCTTTACTTAAGCTTGATGTCAAGTTTTAATTGTCAATGTTTGATGGAGAAGTAAATGTTGAAAGGTTGGATAAATGAGTTTGTCAAGCTGAAGTTTATGGTAGGATCCAAAAGATTGATGATGATATGACAAGGATCCAACTTGCTTCTCTTCATTTGGGAGGTGTAGATCCTATCTGGTGGGAAGCTAGAAATCAAAAAGATTTGAAGAAAAGTTGTAAAATTATCTCTTCGTGGAATAATTTTATAGCTGCATTAAGGAATAAATTTTATCCATTAGTTTACATGTAAAATCAATAATTGATTGGAAAAAATTTAGACAAGTTGAAGGTAAGGGTGTCTAGAGTTACACTCAAGAATTTAGAAAAAGAGCATTAATATTGCGTTTTGATTTGACCTCACAATATGTTCTTCTTAAATATATAGGTGGATTGCATAGTTATTTGGGACATATTATAATTATGTCTAATCCCACCAATCTAGATGAAGTATGTGTTCATGCTACTCATTTAAAATAAATAGGCAAGAATGTTCCTCAAGAGTCTACCAAGAAACCCTTTAAATTTGGATACAAAGCAAAGAGGAAAGCTAAAGGAAAAGGGAAGAAGAGTGTTATATTCAAGAAAGAGGGAGAGAAACTTACTTGAAAACATTGTCCAAAATATGGCCATGATGAAGACCATTCTTTGAAATTACATCTAGAATTAATAATAAAGAAGTTTAATAACAAGGGGAAACAAAAGACTACTCCTAGAACTCAACAAGATCTAGGATCTGATTCAGGGGATGAAATTAAAATCATAGCCATGGGAATGAAAGGTATAGATTGTAATGAAAGTACTAGTTCTTCTATGTAGATTTTTACTGTAGATTCAAACTTCTTATGTGATATACTAAAACAAAATACATGAATCTACTCTACTCATTAGTGGAAACAAAAATTGATCGATGAAAACACTAAGATAAAAAGGAAGAATTTCAATCTCACATAACACAATACTTTTCTGGGGAAAACAACTACTCACAACCCTGACTATCTATATTTCATTAACTATAAGATCTGAGAAGAAAATATAATTCTTGTTCAAACCGAACAATCTCTGCACAAGTACAAACTATCTCACTACTTCATAAACCAGCTCAAGCCAACACTTATCGAAATATGTTGCCTACCAAGCTCCTACTTTCTTGCACAATTCCTGAGGGAATTAGCCCATATTTAATTGTGAAAATCCCTCACCATAGCTATGTAATCCATCACATGCATTCCATTGATTGCATGCACCATCTGTACAACTTGGAAAATTATACAATTGATAGTACACTATCCTTGAACTCTAATATCAACTAGGTCTTCATGTGAACTGACATGCATGAGCTATTTTGAGTGATTTATCATTTATTTGATTTATCACTGAATGTGAATTAAATCTAATTTAATTCACTTTACCACTCACTAGTTCCTCCAATAGTTAGAACTAGTTTAACTGAATTTAACTCAGTTAAGTTGAATTAAATAATTACAATTCAATAATAACTCAACCTGGGCTCCTAAAATTTAGGGATCACTCTACATGACTCTAGATAGACTTCCAACTCAAATTTACTGAGCCAACTAAGTCAACTTAACTTAGTTAACTGTTACAAGTTGCTATGAGAATAGAATTAGAATTTAATTACCAATTTAATTTGAGGACAAATTGAATTATGATTTTTCTAGATGTTATTTTTAACATTTCTTGTTTCTATTTTCAACGATCCCTCTCAATAAGAAATGAATTCAACTCTATCCCGATCTGGTACCTTTGGAATGTTTAGCATGCAACAATTATCATTGTTGCTATTACTACTACAAATTTTGAAATTGAAAGAGAATCCAAACTAAATCAGTATGATGTATTTGTCACCAGAGTCTCTGAAAAAACTTCCTACTGAAAACATTGCGCTACTTCTTACTTTCATTATGTCATCTACACTTATTCCAACACTAATTTGCGCTCTCCAGTATCTCATTGTTGCTAGTCTCGACCTCTGTCACTCTGACATCTGACTACATCAATCGCCACTGATCCATCCTGCTACTATGTACTATGGGCTCCCGTAGCAAGGTAATGATCCATGAGGCAAAACATATCAATGGACCCTATCCAATTTCTGAAACACTTGGACTAAGGTTTCATATCGCCTCACCTCATAGTCACTTGGAGGTATGGTTGCATGTGCTCCCGATTCCCACTTGGCTTGAAATTTCTCCCTACTGGAGGTCTTTGCTTGTGTGGATGCATCCACTTGGTCTCCTCTCTGCTTCTCTAATTGTGGTTGCTCCACAACTTTATGAGGTTGCATGTTGAGAGGTAATTTAAGCTCCCTCTCAACCACCAAGTCTCTAACCTTTGCCTTGTTCCTTAAAGCTTTGCATGCATCTTTGACCTCAAGATCATATAGGTTCTTGATTCACACACCCATATGTTTCATTTTTCCTATGGCGATTTGTATAAGGAAAATGTTCCCTTTTCTAAATAGCACATAATTTAGCAATATCTCCTTCATTCGAACTCTAATTGGATTATTTATTTTTTGAATTTGGGCATTTTATGGCAAGGAATACATATATTCTATTTCTTTTGGAAATTTTGCACAAAAATTTCCAGATCTACTCTGCAAACTCACTACCCAAAAAATTCGTGCTCCGATACCATGTAGAAATTTCTACAAATCTAGCTCTGATACCATGTAGATTTTCACTGTAGATTCAAACTTCTTATGTGATATGCTAAAAGAAAAGACATGAATCTACTCTACTGATTAGCTAAAAAAAATGATTGATGAAAACACTAAGTTAAAAGGGAAGAATTTCAATCACACATAACACAATATTTTTATGAGGAAAGCAACTGATCAAAACCTTGACTATCTATATTGCATTAACTAGAAGACCTGAGAAGAAAATACAATGCTTGTTCAATGTGAACAATCTTTGAACAAGTACAAACTATCTCATTGCTTCAAAAACTAGGTCAACCCAACACTTAGCCAAATTTGTTGCTTACGAAGCTCCTACTTCCTTACACAAATCCTAAGGGAATTAGCCCATATTTAATTGGGAAAATCCCTCACCACAACCACACAATCCATCATAGGAATTATACTAATTGCATGCACCATCTGCACAGCTTAGAAAATTATACAACTAATAGTATAGTGTCCTTGAACCCTAATCTCAACTATGTCTTCATCTGAATTGACATGCATGATATATTTTAAGTGATTTACCAGTTATTTGATTGATGTCTGCATGTGAATTAAATCCAATTTAATTCACTAGACCACTCACTAGTTCCTCCAAGAGTTAGAACTAGTTTAACTAAATTTAACTCAGTGAAACTGAATTAAATAATTACAATTCAATAAGAGCTCAACCTAGGCCCCTAAAATTTACAGATCACTCTACATGACTCTTGATAGAATTCCAACTTGAATTTACTGAGCCAACTAAGTCAACTTAAATTATTTAATTGTTACAAGTTGCTATGAGAATAGAATTACAATTTAAATCCCAATTTAATTCAAGGACAAATTAAATTATGATTTTTCTAGATGCTATTTTTAACAATTCTTGTTTCTATTTTCAACATCTATCAAGTCTGTTGAATCTCCAAATGATAAAGAAAGAAGTGAGTTTTTTCATATTAGGGTCATTATTGTTGACACCTAATCTTTGGGATTAGGTGAATGTTATGCATCCAACTCACAAAATAGAAGAAAAGATAGATTAATGACTTAAAAATTAACTGTTTGAGGGGGCAACCTCCTTTACATTAAATAAATGAACAATTCTTGGATGATACAAATTACAAGGCCTCCTTTGTATATATATAAGTCTAAGGGGTCACAACATAATTAGAGCCTACATAAAAATAACAATGTAAGGGCACAACAATTACAGCAAGGGGCTTCTCGAGGCACAACAATAACAATATGGGGGCTACATGGGCACAACAATAACAATATGGTGGCTACACTAGAAATATCAATAAAGGGGATAAACTAGTATTATAGGGACCTAACATGCTGCTCTCCTTCAAAAAAGTGTTGTCCTCAATGCTTGAGTAGTTTTGGATGCTTCTGTATAAAATTCCCATCCTCCCATGTGGAATCTCCAGCTGGTAAGTTCTTCCACTTAATGAGATACTCTGAAATTAATCAATTTCGTAGCTTTCAAGTTCTTGGGTCTGTGACTGCTTTAGGTTCAAATATGATTTTTCCTCCTTCGTCAAATCCTAGAAATTGTTTGAATTGGAACCTTGTCACTGATAACCTTCTTTAAACATGTAACATGGAAACCTATGTGTACTCAGGAAGATGCAAGCAGCTCCAATTTGTATGCCATAGTACCAATCTTTTGCAACACTTTGTAAGGACCATAGTAATTGGGTGATAATTTATTATCCTTCTTAGCTTGCTTGAGGGACATTTTTTGTATGGTTATAGCCATAAAAATACCCAGTTTTCTACAACAAAACTTATTTCACTACGATGCTGATCTATCTATCATTTCATTCATTTCTGTGCTAGACTGAGGTTATCCTTTAAGAGTTGGAGAACTTGTTGTTGATACTTATTGTGATATTCCACTGCTTGAACCTTAGACTTTTCTCTTAGATATGATGTGATGGATGGTGGGTGACATCCATAAAGTTCCATAAATGGGGTCATTTTTGCCGCAATATGGAAGGAAGTGTTATACCACCATTTAGCTAGAATTAACCACTTGACCTAATGTGTTTGTTTATCAGATATAAAGCAACAAAGATATCCTTCCAAACATTGTTTCACTATCTCAGTTTTCCCATCAGATTGAGGATGACAAGATGAGCTATGATCTAATTGAGTACCAAGACATAAATAATTCCATCCAAAAATTTCCAGTGAAAATGGGATCTCTATCACTTACTATAATCTTTGGGTTTCCATGAAGCTTTTGAATTGTTTCCCTAAATACAGTAGCAACTGTACTAGATTTAAAGTGATGAGATAATGCACAAAAGTGTGCATACTTGGTAAGTCTATCAAATACCACCATGATGACACTCTTTCCCTCAGACTTGGGTAAACATGTGATAAAATCCATTGAGACCTCCTCCCAACACTGACTTGGAATGGCTAAAGGTTGTAATAGACTCAAGATCTTAATTGTCTCAATTTTTTTTTGTTGGAAAAGAAACATTCTACCACAAAATTGAATATTAGAATTAAGTCCATCCCAAAAAAATCCTTCTTGACCTTGTGGTAATTTTTTACAAATCATAAGTTCCCTCCTAAGGGAGAGGTGCGCAATTCCAAAAGAATCTTTTGTTTGTGTTGGGAATTCTTACAAAGATATAAGCGATCTTTGTACCATAATGAATCATTTTTCCAGCTAAATGTATCAGATGTAATGGGATCTTGTTGCAACATTTGAATGAGAGTCCACGCCTCTTCATCATTCTTCCATTCATTCCTTGCTTTGGTTATGCACTCAGGTTGGATAATAGGAATGACACAAAGGAATGCTTCCACATCCTCATCCTTTCTTGAGAGTGCATTTGTAACAACATTTTGCTTCCCCTTTTTGTAGATGATTTCAAAGTCATAACCCAACATCTTTGTGACCCATTTTTGTTTCTCTTCTGAAGACAATCTTTGTTCCAAAAAGTATTTAAGACTGTCATGATATGTTTTTACCTTGAAGTGTTTTCCCATTAGGTAAGCTTGTCAATTATTTAGTGCATGTAATATTGCAAACATTTCCTTCTCATAAATAGGTTTTTGGAAATAATTTCCCTTGATTGGACGAAATTCAAAAGAAATGGGTCTTCCTTCTTGCATTAAAAAAACACAAAATCCATTTCTTGAGGCATCACATTCCACAATAAATGTTTTTGTGAAGTCTGGCATAGCTAAGACCGATGCTTAGCACATTGCCTCTTTAATATGTTCAAACACCTTATTTTCTTCTAGAGTCCAATAAAACACATCTTTCTTCAGTAATGATGTTAGAGGTGCAACTATTCTCCCATAATTATTAACAAACTTGTGATAATAGCTTGTCAACCTGGGAAATCCTCGAAGATGCTTTATGGTTGTGGGGATTTTCCATTCCTTAATGAATTTGATTTTGTTAGGGTCTATCTTAACACTATAATGAGATACAATATGACCCAAATATTCCACCTCCTACACTCCAAAGAAACATTTAGAGATTTTTGAATATAATTGTTTCTCCTCCAATAGTTTGAGTAGCTTGTTTACATGTTGAACATGATCCTTCCAAGACTTGTTATAGATTAGTATATCATCAAAATGTACTAACAAAAATTTTCTAAGGGTTTGAAAATGGAATTCATCAAGCCTTGAAATGTGGAAGGTGCACTAGTAAGGCCAAAAGGCATGCCCAAAAATTCCTAACAACCCTCATGAGTTTTGAATGTTTTTTTTGGAATGTGTTCAGTATTCATTCTAATTTGATAATATCCTGAAAGAATATCCAACTTGGTGAAGTAAATTTCTCCATGTAATTCATCCAACAATTCATCAATCATAGGATTGGTAGATTTATCTTTACTAGTGAGCTTGTTGAGTTCCGTGTTATTTGGACACATATGCCATGATCCATCCTGCTTGTGCACCAATACTACTGGAGTAGAGAAAGAACTTTGACTAGGTTTAATTATACCAGCCTTTAGCATTTCTACAACCATATGTTCAATTTCAATCTTTTGGGCATAATGATATCTGTAAGGCATGATGTTTTGAGGAAAAATTCCTGGAATCAACTTAATAGCATGATCATTATCACGAATAATAGGTGGGAGGCCTTTAGGAGTCTCAAACAACTTGGAATGATTGTTCAAGGCTTTTTGGAGATATGGAGAAATAGATGTTTTTAATGTTTGAACCTCTAGTGAGTATAATTGTGTAATTACACCAAGTTTTATTTCTTTAGAAGCTTTATCATTCCATTAGTGTTGATTAACTTTCCTATTTTCCCTGTGATACCCCTTAATTCAACTTCCTTTCCTTCCCCAAAAAATTTCAAGAAAAGTTCTTGAAAATTAAAAGATATCCTCCCTAAATGTTGTAACCATTGAACCCCTAGTACAACATCAACACCACCCATTAGAATGGAAGGAATTGGACTATTCAATACATATTCCCCCATGGTTATCTTGATATTATGGCACTTTCTACAGAAATTTATTGTTCCTCCATTTGAAACCAACACTTGACACTTTGGTGTTGGATATAGGAAGAAAATCAATTCCTTGAATATCTTACAATGAATAAAATTATGGATACTACCTTAATCAATCAACACTATTACCTTTTTCTTCTTGATATATCCTTCTATCTTGAGAGTTTGGGGAGTGATAATTGTTTCCAATTCATCACAAGATATGGTTAGATTCATTTCTTCTTTCTCTGGGACTAGTTCCTGGTGTATATCCTCCACTTTTGATGTTAGTTCTTCCTTTTCTTCCTCCTGTTCACAATCTATGTAAAATAATTTATTCTTAGTGCCCTTATGACCTTTAGTGCATTTCTATCACAACTATAACACAACGATTTTGCTCTTTTTTCCTCAAATTTTTATTGTGTCATCCTTCTAGATTGTGGAAGGCTAGGAAAAACAACACTTTCAACATTATAGTTGTTAGTGGTAGGTTTCCTTGTTGCCATAATTTTTCTTTCAACTTTTCTTGCCACCTTAAATGCCTTCTCTAATGAATCAAGTTCCCAAGGGTGGACCTCATGTTGGTTGTTATCCTTTAAATTCCCTATGAATAAATCAATCTTATGCTCCTATGGAATATCAATTACCCTGTTATTCAATTTTTGGAAGTCCTCAACGTGCTCCACCATTGAACCCTTTTGTTTGAGATTTATCAATTGGATAAAGAAGGTGTTACTCTTTGTATTGACATACTGTGCTACCATTTCCTCTATAAAAATTGACCAAGTGAAAAGTGTTTTATGAGAAAAAAATACATCGATACCATACAAACTAATTGGGTTCTAAAAATAAATATGAAATGCATACCTTTTGTGTATGTTGCGCATCATGGAGATCAAGAGATTTCTCCATTTTTAGTATCCATGTTACCAAATCCTTGCAATCAAAATTCCTCATACCAATATTTAGAGTGTAGTGGGTCTTAAACCCAACATTCGAGTCTATAAAATCATTATTAACATTCCTTTTGTTCTCATCATGAGTTTTATGGAATACCTTTTCACAATTAGGAAGTGTTTCTTGTAGCAACTTTGTCAAACCTTCCTTCAAACCTTCCATGTCCGCTTTTAAACCATTCATGTCGTCTTTTAAACCATCCATGTCACCTTTTAAACCATCCATATGACCTTTTATTTATGCTTTTAAACCATCCATGTTGCCTTTTAAATCATCTGTGTCACATTTTCTTCATGCTTTTAAGCCATCTATGTCCCCTTTTATTTCATATTTTGTTTCTCTTTGTGAGAGAAAAATTTGTTGCACTTGGTCCTGTAATTTTGATATATCATGCTACAATTATTCCTCTTCATGCGTCATAGTAGAGATTTTTGAGGGATTAATGGGTGTAAAATTCTTTTGTTGGGAGGAATTTTAGAACACAATACTCATATCAATGCTTCAATATGCCCTTAGAATCACTTCAAACTGCTTTTTCAAACAAAATTTATTCAATTTTTTAAAAAACACACACATTTTTCTTTCTTTTAGGAGCTCGATCTTGAAATGGTTGTAAATCTGTAATTTTGGATCTCCAACTTTTGAAATTGGTTCCTATGGTATCCCTCCAAGTCTTCTTTCCAATGCCACAAGTCAGACCAATATTGAATTCTTCAGGAAAGAGTTATGCCAAATCTCCCATAATGACTTGATTATAGACTGGTTTAGTAGAGTGAACTTGTACAAGGTGCCACGTTTCACTATTTAGACCTCCAGCCCTAAAAACGATCCATGAAAAACTGAATTCCATGCCATTTCGTTAAATTTGTATGAAATTTAAATCTGATGCTCAGAGAGAAAGTTATGATTATTTTCCCTAGGTCACATGTTTGAGATTGAATTTTGCATCTTGCAAACACCCTAACTTCCTCAGATCATATCTCCAAAAATATAACGAACCAGGATCTGAAATACATACAGGATGTTCATCAATATTTTAACTCCATGTGGTTGCAATTTGAGATTTTGAAACCTTGTAAAAAAATTATAGAAAAAATTCCAAGATGACCTATTTTAATAAGAAAAACCCTAGAATCCAAATCTCTGATACCAAATGTTATGCAACTAACTCACAAAATAGAAGAAAAGTTATATTAATGACTTAAAAATTAGCCTCTTCAAGGGGGAAACCTCCTTTATATTACATAAATGAATAATTATTGGATGATACAAATGACAAAGCTCTCCTTTGTACATATAGAATTCTAAGGGGTCACAATATAATCAGAGCCTACATAACAATAATAATGTAAGGGCACAATAATAACAATAGTGGGCTTCCATGGGGAACAATAATAACAATATGGGGGATACAAGCGCACAACAATAAAAATATGGGGGCTACATTAAAAATAAAAATAAGGAGGCTACACTAGTATTATAGGGACTTAACAGTAAATCCATGTAAATATTATAAATAACAAAATAAAGGGAATTGGAAGACGAAGAGACATTGGGAGATGAGACGCAATAGACTCCCTCTCCATGTATATATCCATGTTCTATCTTAATGCAAAAAATCATTTCATTCATGGAGTTACTCCTAGACTGACATGATATCAAAGCCAACCCATTTTTAGCATTTTTTACCCTGTAGCTCCTATATACTACCATTATTCTCTACTACATATTGTGCCTCTGCTATATTCTATGTTTGAACATTGTGCAGTAAAACTCCTGATTTTTTTTGCGTTTATCTACAATGGGCCATGTTGTTTAATGATGCCATGTACTTAGAACCATTCCCAAGTATACTCTATCGAAGCCAATGAAGGAATATGACGTGACTATGCTTCTACTGTAAAATTTGACAATTAGCTAATCAACGTCCTCTATTTTTTTTTTTCTACGTTAAGACTAACCTAAGTACCCACGAGGGATTTGAACCGGTGACCTATCGCAAGGAGTGCCTTAACAGTGCACCCATTCACCATCAATCCAAAGCCCCGTGGGCTAATCAACGTCCTCTATTAGATGACAAAAAAAATTGTAATCATATCTTGGGATTCAATCCACCATCTTTGTGTGTTGTATTCTAAAATTTCAAATCAACATAATTAAGCCAAACGTAGGGATGGAATTATGTGGTGTAATGTTGTGCATTGAATTTCATATGCATTGGCGCGTTTGACTATGTTGAATAGTTTTGAAATTCGTGGTTAAATGTTGTGTGTTGACTGCTTATGCATGGTGCTAAAGTTTTTTTTTATTCATGTGTCTATGGAAGCCCGTGAGGTGAAATTTGTATAGTGGGTAATTTTCATATGAATTCTTTTTTTTGAACATTGCATTGAGTTCTTAAGGTATGGAATATGATAGAATTTCTTTTTTAAAGTGTTGTGAGAGGTGTATTATGATATGTCTATTAGGTATGTGTTATATTCCTTCCACAACTATCTCAACGTGTTGTATGTTGTGGTGGGGGGGGTCATAGGGGAGGTAGTAGCCCCCCTTGTCGAGGGGTTTACAAGGGGCTAGTAGCCCCCCTACATGGGGTCCGAGGTAGCGCCTCGAGATTTTTTTTAACTATGTAGACCCAAGGATGGGGGGCCAGACCCAAAGATGGTGGGCATACCTACCCATGGTTTTGGGCAAGATGGTTTTCTTCCCATGGTATTTTGGAGATCTGATCAAGGGAACTACAATTATGTCCTAATCTAGGTTAATGGATTGAGGTTTATGAATGCTCCAGCATGTATATATATGTACTACAACATTGAAAGGAACATAATGAAAAATCAATCTAGTAGTCTCGGTTTTGGGATCATGGGGAAAATATATATGTATATTTGTTTTATGTTCTCTCCATTGTTTATTTTTTTGTTTGAAGAATTCGTTTGTAGGTAATTTATGTACATGGTTAAAACCTACATTTTTTATTAGATTTGTTTTAGCTTCAAGGGGAGGGGATTTGCTGCTGAGGGGTTTCGATCGGGCCTATGGTATACCCTGTTTAGTGGGAGATCTACAGGATCGATTCTTGCAGTGAAAGAAGATGGAAACCAGTAGAAAGATAGAGATAGGGAAATTTAATGGTCATAGTTTTGAGTTGTGGAAGCTCAATATAAAGGATCTGTTGGTGGAACGAGATAAGTGGATTGTTGTAGATCCATCCATAGCATTGACAATAATGTCGGTAGAATACTGGGTGAAGTTAGATCGGAAGGCAAAGAGTACAGTACAATTTTGTATCTTAGATTCAGTATTTTTGAATGTATAAGGGGAATCTACGTCGAAGGATTTGTGGGTCAATTTAGGGACTTTGCACCATTCTAAGTCTTTGGTGAACAAATTGTTCCTATGGAAAAATTTGTATAACTTGAGGATGAAGGATGGAGACTCGATGATAGAGCATATAAACGCCTTTAATACTATGGTAATCTAGTTGGTATCTATTGATATAAAAAATGTAGGTGTCGATAAGTGCATCAAGTTTCTATGTTTTCTACCAGATTTGTGCAATAGTCTAGTTGTTGCAATAGATAGCAATACAACTACCTTGAAGTTTGATGAAATAGTCTCATCCTTACTATTGGAGGAGATGAGATGGAAAAATATGGAGATCCAGAATGGAGATGCCTTGTCTATGCGAGGAAGGTCCTAAAATAGAAACAAAAATAATTCCTCGAGTAGGAGATCTAAATCTAGAGGGAGATCTAAATCTCTAGAAAAAACTGTAAAGATATGTTCGCAATGCGGAAAGGAAAGGCACTACAAAAGGGGTTGTAGATCTGAAGCTCTTGACAAAGGAAAGGGATAAGATCATGCTCCTTCTGCAGAGGTGAAATCCACCTCATATGAAGCTGGGGATGTGTACTTTCCTTCATATTCAAGTACACATGTATATCATGAGGCATGGTTGATTGACTTAGGTGCTTCCTTTCACTTCACTCCCCATAGGGAGCAATTCTACAAGTTAGAGAAAGATGATTGTGGTGATGTCTTCTTAGGGGATGACAGGAAGGCTAGAATCATTAGACGTAGAAAATTCAAGCTGAAGTTGGAAGGTGGAAGGATTAGAACACTTCTTATTGTTCCACATATTCCTGCATTGTCTAGAAATCTGATTTCTGTAAGCAAGATGAATGATGCAGGTGTAAAAAAAGTGTTCTAGAAAGATACTCGCAAGATGGTTCAGAGAGCACTGGTATTGTTGCAAGGAGTTCAGATTGGAATTATGTACAAGATTTTGGGTAGCATTATTATTTATGGGTGCAACAATTATATGTTTCCTGGAAGTGGAGCAGAAAACATAGTGGTCTCTGGAGAAAATACCATGCTATGTCATCAATGGCTTTGACATATTTGAGGGAAGGACCTTCGAATACTTCATGGTAATGGTATGGTAGAAGGTATGTATAATTTTTCTCTGGGTTTTAATTTCTATGAACATTTTGTATATTGGAAGTAGAATCGGGTGAGTTTCCCCTCTAGTGCTAAGACGGCAAAAGGGATATTAGAGCTTGTGCACAGTCATGTGTTTGGACCTGTGTCGGTTCCATCATTGGGTAAGTATGTCTAATATGTCTCATTTATAGATGCATTCTCAAGGAATACATGGATATATTTCCTTAGGAAGAAATCTGAATTCTTTTACAGGTTTAAAGAATTTAAGGCTCTGGTGGAAAACCAGACAGAGAAGAAGATCAAGGTGTTAAGGACAGGTAATGGTGGAGAGTTCTGCAAGAAGGAATTTGAAGAGTTCTGTAAGAAGTGTGGTATATCATAGCAAAAGACTAATCCATACACACCTCAACCAAATAGAGCTGCAGAAAGAATGAACAAGATGTTGATGGAAAAGTCAAGAAGCATGCTCAGTGGTGCCGGGTTAAGACAAGAATTTTGGTCAGAGGTAGTGGATATTGCATGTTACCTATTTAATAGATCACATTCATCAGTGTTGGAGAATAAGACTCCACATGAGGTATGGATGGGTAAGAAACCCTTTCTTTCGCATATGAGGGTATTTGGATGTGATGCATATGTACATTTTTCAAAGGAGAAAAGAACCAAGTTGGATAGTAAATATGAAAGGTGCATCTTTATTGGGTATAAGGATAGCTTAATAGGTTATAAGATTTGGAACACAGAAATAAGGAAGGTTGTGTACAGTCGAGATGTGGTGTTTAGAGAGGTGAAATATGTTATTAAACATGAATCCATACCAAATAAACTTGAGAGGATATAGTTTGAGCTAAAGGAGGAAGGATTAGACTCTACAATAGAACAAGAATCATAAGAGGGAGAGCCACAAAATCCACTTTTGAGGAGATCAGTTTGACATAGAAGGAAACCAAAAAGGTATAGTCCATATGCATTCTGTTTAAAATTTGCTTTATCTATTACTGATGATGATCCCAGAATTGTCAGGGAGGTAGTACATTTAAAGGATGGCAAACTCTGGAAAGAGGCCATGGTTCATGAAATAATGTATTTGGACAAAAATGAGGCTTGGGATCTGGTGGATTTGTTGGATCAAAGGAAACCCATTGGAAGAAAATGTGTGTTTAAGAAGAAGATGAATGCATAAGGCAATTTGGAGAAATACAAAGCTCGATTGGTAGAAAAAGGTTATTCCCAGGTGTTGAGAATTGATTTTCGTGATATTTTTTCTCCTGTTTCCAAGTTAGCTTCTATTAGATTACTTTTATCTATTACTGTTGCTTCTGATTTTGAGGTAGAACAGATGGATGTGAAGAATTCATGGGGATCTAGAATAAGAGATATACATGAAGCAACCTGAAGGCTTTGTGGTGAAGGGTAAGAAAGAACTTGTATACAGGTTAAAAATGTTTCTGTATGGGTTAAAATAGTCACCAAGGATGTGGTATCAGAATTTTGATACATATATATGATGACTTGGCTTCAATAGAAGAAAAGCGGATCATTATGTGTATTTTAAATTAATTGGTGACTGTGTTATTTATTTGGTCTTGTATGTGGATGATATGTTGCTGATTGGAAATGACAAAGAAATTATATGGTATTTGAATACCCAATTGTCCTCCAAATTCAACATGAAGGATCTTGGTGCTACAAACTATAGCTTGGGCATGGAAATTAAATGAGATCAGGAAAATACCAAGCTCTGCTTAAACCATAGGAAATATGTCCAGACAATATTGCAGATGCTTAATATGCAAGATAATAAATTGGTTAAGGTTCTAACTAGTGTAGGTGTAAAGTTATTTGTTGAATAGTGTCTTAAGACATAAGAAGAGGAAGAGGACATGTCCCGTGTTCCATATGCAAGTGCAGTTGGTAGCCTAATGTATGCAATGCTTTTCATTAGACCAGACATTACACATGTAGTGGGAGTATTAAGTATGTTTATGTAGAAGCCAAGGAAGGAGCATCGGACAACAGTGAAGCAGGTTTTTAGGTATTTGTGTGGCACTAGTTATCGTGGTTTGTGCTACCAGGGAAGACCAGGATTGGAAAAAGTTTTGGACATTCATGGTTTTGTTGATGTAGACCGTGTTGGAGATCTGGATAAAAGAATATATACAAGTGGGTATGTGTTTAGCCTATTTGGAGGAGCAGTCAGTTGGATGAGTAAGTGGCTATCTGTAGTGGCACATTCAACTACAGAGGTTGAATACATGACAACCACTCATGCAAACAAGGAATAAGTTTGGTTGTAGATATTATGTTCAAGCACGGGGTTGATGTAACGAGTTATAAGGATATATTGTGACAATTAAAGTGAAATTTTATTGGATAAGAACCATTTTTATCATTCGAATACAAAGCACATTGATGTTTAGTGTCATTTTGTGAGCGATATGGTTGAGGACAAAAATGTGTTGCTAGTAAAGGTGGACAGTTTGAATAATGTTACAAATGCATTGATGAAGTCTGTGAAAATTGAGAAATTTTCTTGGTGTAGAGAAGCAATGGGTGTTGCAGGGTTGGACCAATGGAAAAACTCTCTTGTGACCACATGTGTGGAAAGGAAACAACAACTTGTTATATTATTTGCACAACTAACACCATGCACTATATGTTGCGCCAGGCATAGCGTGGGCTCACATGGGGGGAATAAGCCCCCACTATCAGGGGGTTTACAAGGGGCCGATAGGCCCGTGCACGTGGTCTAGGGAAGTGGCCCAATATTTTTTATTTTTTTAATTATGTAAACCCAATAATAGTTGGGTAGACCCAAGGATTGGGAGTGGATGCAAAGATGGTGAGCAGACCTACCCATGGATTTTTGCATGGGTTTTGCACATGGTTTTGGCCATGATGTCTTTATGACGATGGTATTTTGTAGATGTGGTCAAGAGAACTACGGTTATGTTATAATCCAGGGTTAACATATTGAAGTTTGTGAATGCTTTGGCATGTATATATATGTATTGTAACATTAAAAGGAACATAATGAAAAATAAATCTAGTAGTCTTGGTTTTAGGATCTACGGGAAATGTTTTGTGTATATTTGTTTTATGTTCTCGCCATTGTTTATTTTTTGATTGGAATAATTCATTTGTAGGTAATTTATGTATAAGGTTAAAACCTACAATGTCATGTGGAGTATTATGAATTTTAGTTTGGGTAGCCATTAGATTATATAATTGTTAGTAAATGATGTATGGTTGAAGCTTATATTCATATGCAAAGTTGATTTTTGGTAATTTTTTGAAGATATTTTTATCAAAATTGTTGGTATAAGGATTTAGTTAACTAGAGGCTAGCCTATAAGTTTTGTAGGAATGCATTCACTCATATCCATAGTTGGAGTAGTTCTCACTGGAAACAAGAACTACTATGAGTGGTACAGGAAGATAAAACATACCCTCATTTTCAATGAGCTTTGGAAAGGAATTTTTTATAGAGAAGGAGCCAATGCATGTGAAAATACTACTTCATGTAAGGAGCTTGCCATTTGGGAAAAAACAACAGCAAGGCTTATGACTTGATTGCAACATTGGTAAATGAAAATGTGAGTCTAGATATTTTTCCATTTTCAAATTCCTTTGAAGCCTTAAAGAAGTTGAAGGAATTGTATGACTCACACTCAGAACTTGAAGTTGTTCAATTGATGATTAAGTTGTTAAATCCTGAGTTAAAAAATGATGACCCTCTTGCCTTAGCATCAGAAGTAATATCAATTATGCATGACACAGAAGCCACTGGTGTTGAAATAAATATTTCTCTCATAACCTATGTTAAGCTAATATATCCCACTTATTCACATTATCTTGACCCATTACAAGAAAGTGGCAAACTTAAGGATATTTCCTTTGACTCCCTTAAGAAGAAGTTTGTTGAAAGAGAGAAGGATTTTGGGAAGAAGACATATCATCAGTCTTATGAAGAATGTGTATGCCTTGTAAAAGAATAGGATAATCATACATAATATTATTATAGAGGAAGAGGTGGACGAAAAGGAAGAGGAAGGAAGAATTTTAGAGTTAAGGGGGCAGTCATTTCCAGGGAGAAATATATGATATTCATTGCATATAATGCAATAGAGAAGGACATGATGCTTCCACATGTCAGTTTCCTTGGGAAAGAATCGAGTAGGAAAGAAATGAGGAGAATGGTAAAACACTAGGTAAAGGGAAAGGAAAAGCAACCGAATTTGATCATTATGTTGTGGCACATTACAACATTAGAGTAACTAAAGAATTATTCAATGATTCACTTGATTCATGGAAAGAAGCTTGGTTTCTTGATTAAGGAGAAACTTACCACATTAATTTTAGAATATATTTATTTGAATAATTCACTAATAATCTTGATGGAGCAATATATTTTGCACACAAGTCAAAATTCAAGCCATCAAGGCTTGGCACCATCAAGCTCAAACTTCTTGGACTTCCATAATTTCTTCTACATGATGTTCTATACCTCCTAGAGCTGAGGAGAAACGTGTTGCCTTTAATCCACATCCTCAAGAAAGGACACTCCATTCACATATTTGATGGCAAGGTTGATGTCAAAAAACCATTAGATTTCTCGCTTGTCATGACTTGGATAGAAGAAGAAACACTTCTAAAACTACAATGAACCTCTAATTGTGCAGATAACTTTTCATATAGTTCTCACTATGATGATGAAGGTACATTTCCTTCATGTCTTTTATGGCATGATATATTTGGACACTTTAACTATGACAACCTTCATTTGTTGAAGAAAAATGGTGTTATTTGTTTTCCTAATATTCCTAGGAAACTTAAGTAATGTGATGCTTGTATCTTAGGAAAGAACAATAAATGATATTTTCATGGTTCTCATCCCACAGAACATAGAAAACATGAACTCATTTATTCTAATTTATGTGGCCCAATTCTTGTTCCTTCTGCAAATGGTAATAAATATATGATGACATTTATTTATGACTACACCAGAATGTGTTGGGTTTATTTATTGAAGAACAAATCAAAAGCTTTTGAAACATTGGAGAACTTTCATGCAAGGATTGAAAATGATGCACAATCTCATATTTGAACTACTCATACTGATAATGGAAAAAAATATACATCAAATTAATTTGAAAAATACCTTTCCCAACATGGGGTCAAACATCAAACAATTGTGACTTATAATTCCCAATAGAATGGAGTAGCTGAAAGAATGAAGAGGACAATTTTAAATAAGGTGTGTTCGATGATGTTTTTCAAGAATGTTAAACTGATTTTTTTGGATGATGTGGTTATATGTGTTGCGTATATAAAGAATAGGTGTCCATCTCATGCTATAAAAAACATGACTCCCTATGAAATGTGGTATGATCACATTCCTCCGGTAAAGCAACTCAAGGTTTTTGGTTCCACCTGTTATGCCTTGATACCCAAAGAAGAAAGAAACAAACTCGATGCAAGGAGTCACAAATATATCTTCTTGGGGTTCTAAAATACCTCCAAATCATACCGTCCCTATGATGAAGTGAATAAGAATATTATAATATCTAGAGATGCGATCTTTCTTGAATCATCCAATACTGACAATGTTGTTGAGCGGAGCTTGATTGCTTGGATAGATTCAGAAATGTAAAGTAATTTCAATAGTTTGATAATGAGATTCCAAATATTGAAGGGGAGATCCCTATACTATTTCAATATGTGGAATATTCTTTTGAAGCACTCTCTCCACCACATGAAGCTCCAACCATTGATGACACTTTGATTGATGTGATTGGTGGAATTGGGAGACTAAATCTTGAATCAACCACATCTCAGTCAACTGACAAGCCTGGTCATCTTAGAAAGGTCCTATAAAATGGATGACAAAGACACTTGAAAGTTTTCATCCACATGACGTTGGAAAGATAGAAACAATAAGCTCAACCGGACATAATGGAGGGGATGTATACAGTCCCGATTCACTTGTTGATATGGATGTTTCTTATAATTGTGAACTAAATTTGTCTACATATTTTTAACCAAATTCCTTCAAAGAAGTTGTTTCTCATGATGAATGGAAAGAAGAGATGCATAAATAATATGATTTTTTGATAAATAATGGCAGCTAGAAGTTGGTTCATCCTCCATTGGGAACCAAACCAATAGATTACAAGTGGGTCGCCAAGAACCAGTATAAAGCACATGGCTCACTTGAAAAGCACAAAGCCAAGCTTATGGAAAAATGTTTTACATAGAAAGAAGGGGTTGATTATGAGGATACATTACACCCACAAAAAAGTGGGCTACCATCCGGACACTCATTTCCTTGGAAAATCAGAATGGTTGGAAAGTCCATCAAATGGATGTAAAAATTAGTTTCTTGAATGGATATTTGAAAGGGAATGTTTTTATGTCCCAACCGTAAGGGATTTTTGTGAAGGATTAGGAACACAAAGTATGAAACTAGAAAAATATTTGTATGGCCTCAAGCAACCACCATGATCCATGTACGAGAAATTGACTGAACATCTTCTGAAACTCAATTTCAAACGTTATGATTTTAATGATGCAACTTTGTTTGTCAAGAAAGTTGGAAAAGTAGTTGTATATCTTGTGGTGTATTTAGATGATATTTTCATGACAAATAACAATGAGAACTACATTTCATCCATAAAGAAGGAACTGAGGAAAGGTTTTGAAATGACAGATTTGGGCTATGTTCACTACTATCTTGGTATGGAAGTAACCCAACATCTAAAGTTTATATTCCTCTCTCAAAAGAAGCACATTGGAGATTTATGGAACAAGGTTTGGCATGGATGATTGCAATCCTTTAAATACTAAAATGGAACATAATTTAAAGCTCACATACATTGAAGGAAAAGAAATTGAGTATGCAACAAGGTACATGCAACTTGTTGAAAGTCTCAACTACTTGACTACTACCAGACCAAACATTTCATTTGTTGTTGGAATCCTCTCCAAATTTATAAAAAAGCCTTATGAGGGTCATTGGTCTATTGCAAAAAGGTTTCTAAAGTACTTGAAGGTAACTCAAGACTTTGGACTCAATTATACATAGGTGGGCCACTTCAGCTTGATTGGATACTCTGATTCAAATTTCAATGGAGACAAAGAAACTAGTGTATCTACTTCAAGTTATGTTATGAGTCTTGGATCAGGAGATGTCTCTTGGAGTTCATGCAAATAATCAGTTCCAACAAATTCCACAATTGAAGCTGAATATGTGGTATAAGCTGAAGAAACAAAGGAAATTGTGTGGCTCAGGAAAATTTTGGAAGATTCGCATGAGAAATAAGTAAATTAAACTTCTCTTTTGATCGACAACACTTCTACAATAAATTTTTCCATGAACCCAAAGTTCCATGATTGAACAAAGCACATAAATACAAAATACCTATGATTCAAAATCATGTTTAGGCCAAAACAATCCACCTTCGACATTGTTCCACAAATTAGCAGATTTCAAACATCTTCACCAAAGTGCCTGGAAAGAGAAAAGTTGAAAGATTCATAATGATTCTTTACTTACCAAACATCCCTTCAGATTAAGGAGGGGAGGGGGGGGGGTGTTGACACCTAATATTTGGGATTAGGTATATCCATGTAAATATTATAAATAAAAAAATAAATGGAATTGGAAGATGAAGAGACATTGGGAGATGAAACCAAATACTCTCCCTCTCAATGTATATATCAATGTTCTATTTGAGTGGAAAACATCAATTCATTTGTGGAGTTACTCCTGGCCTAAAAATTACAAAGAATATAAAGGTTGATACACTATTTGATAGTGGATCTCATGTCAATCTTATTTCTGAAGAAATTGTCAAGAAACTTAATTTAGAGGCTACACCTCATGCAAAAACTTACCCTTTGGGTTGGGTAAGCAATGATGCCAAATTGCAAGTGACAAGAAAATGTAAACTCAAATTTTCCATCACTGCTAAATTTTTAGATGAGGTTGAGCTTGATGTTGTACCACATGACATTTGTGGGATTGGCTTAGGGATTCCATATTTATATGATAGAAAATCCATATGTTATTGTCATGAGAACAAGTATCATATTTTCAAAAATGGAATTGAGTATATTGTTATAGCACATTGCAAGAAGATGAACTTATCTCTTATAAGTGCAGGAAAAATGAAAGGCTTGTTAATGTTAGTAATAATTTTGTGTTGTTGATGATAAAAGCTAAAGATACTGTTGAATATGAAGCTTTCTTAGGATGTGATTCCAACCTAAAGCATGAATTAGTTAAAGTTGTTATTACTTATGTTAGGCCCCTATAATACTAGTTTAACCCCCTTATTGCTATATTAGTGTATCCCCTTGTTATTATTATTGTGCCCATTTAACCCCCATATTGTTATTGTTGTGCCCCATAACATCCCACTATTTTTATTGCTGTGCTCTTACATTATTATTGTTATGTATGCTCTAATTATATTGTGACCCCTTAGACTCCTATATATATCAAGGAGGTCTTGTATCATCAAATAATTGTTCATTTATGTGATGTAAAATAGGTATCCCCATCAAAGAGGCTATTTTTCAAGTAATTGATCTATCTTTTCTTTTGTTTTTTGATCTAGCTACATAACATTTGGTATCAGAGCTTTGGATTCTAGGGTTTTTCTACTTCAAATAGGTCATCTTGGAATTTTCGTTATAAATTTTCTTTCTACTTAGCTTCAAAAGTTGAAATTTTGACAATGTAGATCCTAAATCGTGGTGAACTTTGTGTCAAAATTTTAGATCTTAGTTCACTATATTTTAGAAGATATGGTCTAAAGAAGTTAGGTTTTCTACATGATCCATAATCCAGTCTCAAACAAGTGACCGAGGGAAAATTGTCATAACATTATTTTCAAGAATTATATTGGAATTCCATAAAAAAATTCCTGAAAGGGACAAACTCTAGTTTCTCGTGTATCAATTTCAGGGCTGAAAGTTGAAGCATTGACACATGGCATCCTGTACAATCTCTCTCTACTGAACGAGTCCATAATCATGCCATTCTGGGACATTTAACATAACTTTATATTGAAGAATCAAACCTTGGTCTGATTTGTTGCATTAGAAAGAAGACTTAGAGTGCTACCACAGGACCAAATTTAAGTCCTTGGGAGCCCAAAATTTCAGAGATACAATAGTTTCAATATCAAGCTCCAAAAATAAAGAAGAAAAAGGTGTGTATTTTTTAAAAATTTCATAAGTTTTGTTTGAAAAATTAGTCTGAAGTAATTCAAAGCACACAATAAAGCAATGGTATCATTTTGAAATTACCAGAGAATCCATAGTAAAAACCATTTTTCGTCAACGTTGCAAATCCCAACCGGGATCCATCATCAGGACTGCTTGAATGCTTGATAGTAGAAGAGCCTAATTGATGGATTTAAATAGTAATGAGGAGAGAAGAGTTAAAGATGAGATGAATGCCGGCTATTTTAGTTCCAATATTCCTTGAAACAAAAAAATGGATACTCACATAAAGCAACCAGAAAGCTCTACTATGACACATGTGGAAGAGGAAGAAATGCAACATGATAAATCAAAATTACGTGATCAAGTGAAAAAAATTCTTCTCTTGCAAAGAGTAACCAAAAATTAAATGGAAGCTAAGATGGATAGTTTTAAGAATAGTTTAAAAGCATATATGGAAGGTTTGAAGGATGGATTAAAATTAGACATGGAAGCTAAGATGGATCTTTTGAAGAATGGATTAAAATCATACATGGAAACTAAGATGGATGGTTTGAAGGAAGGTTTGACAAAGTTGCTACAAGAAATGCTTCCTAATGGTGAAAAGTTATTCCATGAAACTCATGATGAGATCAAAATTATTGTTAAGCATGATTTTAGAGACTCTAAACTTAGAGTGAATACCAATCACATTCCAAATTAGTTTGTATGGTATCTATGGATTTGTTCTCCTAAACTACTTGGCACTTTGTTAATTTTTATAGAGGAAATGATAGCACATTATGAGGATACAAAGAGAAAAACCTTTATCCAATTGATAAATATCAAACAAAAGTGCTCAATGGCATAACACATTTAGGAATTCCAAAAATTGAATATCAGGGTAACTGATATTCGAAAGGAATTTAGGATTTATGTCTTAATATGGAAGTTCAAGGATAACATCCAACATGAGGTTTTCCTTTGGGAACCGGATTCATTGGAGAAGGCATTCAGGGTGGCAAGAAAAGTTGAAAGAAAAATTATGGCAACAAGGAAGACTACCACTCACAATTATAAAGATGGAAGTGTTGTTTCTCCTAGCATTCCAGAACCTGCAAAGTTGACACCACACCAATTGGAGGAAAAAGGAGCAAAATGGATTTGTTACAGTTGCAATAGAAAATACACTAAAGGTCATAAGTGTGTTGAGAAGACATTATTTTACATAGATTGTGAATAGGAGGAACACAAGGAATAAGAAACATCACAAGAAGAGGATATACCCCAAGAACCAACCCCAGAGAAAGAAGAAATGAATCCTCCATATCTTGTAATGCATTGGCAGGAATTACCACTCATGAAACTCTCAAGATAAAAGGATATATAAAGAAGAAAAAGGTAATAGTACTGATTGATTCGGGTAGTACCCATAATTTGTTTCATTGTAAGATAGCCAAGGAATTGAGTTACTTTCTATATCTAGCACCAAAGTGTCAAGTGATGGATGCAAATGGAGGAACTATAAATTTCTTTGGAAATTGCCATAATATCAAGCTAACCATGGGTGAATATGTGTTGAACCATCCAATGCTTTCCATTCCAATGGGTGGTGGTGATGTTGTACTAGGAGTCTAATGGTTACATTCTTTGGGGATGCTAGATTTTAATTTTCAAGAACTCTTCTTGATTTTGTTTTGGGGGGAAGGAAAGGAAATTTAATTAAGGGGTATCACATGGAAGCTAGGGAATATAATCAGCTCTAATTGAATGACAAAGGTTTTGAAGAAAGAAAAATAGGGATTAATTGCACAATTATGCTTACTATAGGTTCAAACATCAAAACCATATATTTCTCCAAATCTCCAAAAAGTCTTGGACAATAATTCCAAGGTATTTGAGACTCTCAAAGGTCTCCCACCTATTCGTGATTATGATCATGCTATTGACTTGATTCTAGGAAGTTTTCATCCAAACATCAGACCTTACAGATATCATTATGCCCAAAAGAATGAAATTGAATGCATAGTTGCAGAAATGCTAGATGTCGGTATAATTCAACCTAGTCAAAGTTATTTCTTTGATCCAATAGTATTAGTGGACAAGAAGGATGGATCATGGCATATGTGTTTAGATTATAGGGAGCTCAGCAAGCTCACTATTAAAGATACATTTCCCATTCCTGTCATTTATGAATTGTTGGATGAATTACATGGAGTAATTTACTTCACCAAGGTAGATCTTTGTTTAGGATATTGTCTAGTTAGAATGAAGACTGAAGACATTCCGAAAACAACATTTAGAACTCATGAAGGTCATTATGAATTTTTTTTCATGCCTTTTGGACTTAGTAATGCACCTTCCACATTTCAAGGTTTGATGAACTCCATTTTCAAATCCTTCCTTAGCAAAATTTGTGTTAGTATTTTTTGATGATATACTAATCTACAACAAGTCTTGGAAGGATCATGTTCAACATGTTGACAAGGTGCTAAAACTATTGGAGGAGAAACAATTATATGAAAAACCTCCAAATGTTTCTTTGGAGTATAGGAGGTGGAATATTTGGGTCATATTGTATCTCATAAGAGTGTTAAGGTAGACCCTAAAAAAATTAAAGCCATTAAGGAATGGAAAATCCACACAACCATAAAGCATCTTCAAGGATTTCTTAGGTTGACAGGGTATTATCGCATGTTTGTTAAGAATTATGGGAGAATAATAACACCGTTAACAACATTATTGAAGAAAGATGCATTTTCTTAGACTCCAGAAGAAAATAATGTCTTTGAACATCTTAAAGAGGAAATGTGTCAAGCACTGGAAATGGAATCAACTGAGTTCACAAAAACCTTTATTGTGGAATGTGATGACTTAGGAAATGGAATTGGTGTTGTTTTAATGCAAGAAGAGAGACCCATTACTTCTGAAAGTGATCCAATCAAGGGAATGTATTTACATAAGCATATTTATTAGAAGGAAATGTTGGTAATACTACCTGCACTAAATAAATAGTGACCTTACCTAATGGGAATACAATTCAAGGTAAAAACATGTCACAATAGTCTTAGATACTTTTTGGAACAAAAATTATCTTCAGAAGAGCAGCAAAAATGGGTTACAAAGACGTTGGATTATGAATTTCAAATCATCTACAAGAAAGGGAAGCAAAATGTTGTTGCAGATACACTCTCAAGAAAGAGTGAGGATGTGGAAACATTGCTCTGTGCCATTTCTATTATCCAACTTGATTGGATAATTGAAGCAAAGGATGAATGGAAGAATGACGAAGAGGTGTGGAAACTCATTCAAAAGTTGTAGCAAGATCCCAATATATCTGATACATTTATCTAAAAAAATGATTCATTATGGTATAAAGATCGTTTATGTATTTGTAAGAATTTCCAACTCAAACAAATTATTCTTTCAGAATTTCACACCTCTCCCTTAGAAGGGCACTCAGTGTTTTTAAAAACTTACTACAGGGTCAAGAAGGATTTTTTTTGGGATAGCCTTAAATATGATATTCAGAATTTTGTGGTAGAATGTTTGGTTTGCCAACAAAATAACGTTGATACAATTAAGACACCAAGTTTGTTACAACCTTTAGCCATTCTAAGTGAGCACTAGGAGAAGGTCTCAATGGATTTTATCATAGATTTACCCAAGTCTAAAGGAAATAGTGTCATCATGGTGGTAATTGATAGACTCACCAAGTATGAACAATTTTGTGCATTAGATCATCCTTTTAAAGCTAGTACATTTTCTATTACATTTATGGAAACAATTCAAAAGCTACATGGAAACCCAAACATTATTATAAGTGAAAGAGATGTCATTTTCATTGGAAATTTTTGGATGAAATTATTTTCTTGTCTTGGTAATCAATTAGCTCATAGCTCATCTTATCATCCTCAATCTGATACGAAAACTGAGATAGTGAACAAATGTTTGGAAGGATATATTCATTGATTTGTATCTGATAAGGAAGGACAATGGGTCAACTTTGGTTACCTCTCGTTGAATGTTGGTATAACACTTCCTTCCATACTATAGCAAAAATAACCCCATTTATGGCACTTTATGGATATCATCCACCATACATCACATCATATTTAAGAGAAAATTCTAAGGTTCAAGCAGTGCAAGATCACATCGAGCATCAAAAACAAAGTTCTCCAAGTCTTAAAGGGTAACCTCACTCTGGCACAAAATCAAATGAAACAATAGGCATATCAACATTGCAGTGAAAGAAGTTTTGATGTAGGAAACTGAGTATTTGTAAGGCTACAACCGTACAAACAAATGTCCCTCAAGTAAGCTAAGAAGGATAATAAAATATTACCCAAGTATTATGGTCATTACAAAGTGCTGCAAAATATTGGTACTATGGCATACAAATTAGAGTTGCATGCATCTTCCCCAGTACACCTAGTTTTCCATGTTTCATGCTTAAAGAAGGTTATTGGAGAAAAACTCCTATTTCAAATAGTATTTTCAAAACTTGATGAAGAATATTAAATCATATTGGAGACTAAAGAAATCACGGAAACAAGAACTTGACAACTATGGAATCGATCAATTTCAGAGTATCTCATTAAGTAGAAGAATCTACCCGCTAAAGATTCCACATGGGAGGATGAAAATTTTATATAGAAGCATCCAAAACTAATCAAGAATTGAGGACAACATGTTTTTGAAGGATAGAGGCATATTAGGCCCCTATACTAGGCTAGCCCCCTTATTGTTATTATTAGTGTATCCCCCTTATTTTTACTATTAGTGTAGCCCCCTATTGCTATTGTTGTGCCCCATAGAATCCCACTATCGTTATTCTTTTGTCCTTACATTATTACTGTTATGTAGGCTCTAATTATATTGTGACCCCATATACTCCTATATACACCAAGGAGGTCTTTTATTTGTATCATCAAAGAATTGTTCATTTATGTGATGTAAAGGAGGTTGCCCCCTCAAAGAGAAAAATTTTCCAGTCATTGATCTATATTTTCTTCTGTTTTGTGATTTGGTTGCATAACAACTTATGACAAGATGTTTTAGGAACCTAAAGGGTTATCTCCAAAAAGAGGAATCCGACATGAGATACAGTTGCAGTAGGATGCACCACTTACAAATATTTTCATGTATAGAATGTCAGTCCTAGAGAATGTAAGATCAAGAAGAAAATCCATGAGTTGCTTGACAAATGGGTCATCAGAACTAGTACATCTCCTATTGTTTTGGTTCCAAAGAAATATGGCACATGGTAGTTGTGTGTGGATTTATGAGATTTGAACAAGATCATGAAAAAGGATTGTTATCCTCTTCCTCACATTGATGATTTGCTAGATCTAATTAAAGGATGCTATTTATTTTACTAAGTTAGACTTGAGAAGTAGTTATCTTCAGATAAGGATTGTTGAAGATGATATTTGGAAAACCTATTTTAAGACAAAAGAAGGATTGTTTGAATGGTTAGTAATTCCCTTTGGGCTTTGCTATGTACCTGCTAAATTCATGAGAGTTATGAATGTTGTATTGTGACCATTTGTTGATGATTCTATCATAGTCTACTTAGATGATATTCTACTTTTTAGTAAGACCCGTAAAGAGCATGTCAAGCATGTAAAGCAAGTTCTATATGTATTGAAGAAGAAAAAGTTTTATTTGAAGATCTCTAAATGTGAATTTGGGAAAACCTATTTGGTTTAATTAGGTCATATTGTAGGAGGCAATGAATTGAATATTGATCAATCTAAATCTGAAGTCATTATGAATTGGCCTAAACCCAATAATGTAACAGAAGTTAGGAGTTTTTTGTGAGAAACCCAATATCGAAGAAATTTATCACTAACTTCTAATATATTAAAGCACCATTACATGCTTTGACAAGTGTGAAGCATGTATTTGAGTGGGGAGGAAAGTAGAAAAAATCCTTCCACAATTTGAAAGAGAAAATCAGTACAACACCAGTTCTATCACTTCCAGATCTCAAGCATCCATTTGAAATTCAAATTGATGCAAGAAAATATGCTATGGGAGTGGTATTGATGCAACATGCTAAGATGATATGTTATCATTCTAAGACCTTTTCCAATGCAGTAATTAACTATCCAACTTATTATAAAGAGTTGAATTCTTTAATACAAAGTGTGAATGATGGGTAAAGAAATGATTATTAATATTTACCATCAACCTTTGCAATAACTTCAATCACAAATCAATCGACAGCAAGCTATACATTTCAGATGGATGGGATTTCTGCAACAATTTCATTAGTCATCTGGTATAAGAAAGGTATTTACAACAAAGTTACAGATATGTTGTCAAGGCCTATTTTTAATGCATTTTTCATTCTTGAGCATAACTTAGTCATGCATGAAATTTATATTGAAAAATCTGCTCAAGATGAAGTTTTGAAATATGTTTATCGAACTTTGAGTCAAGGAAATCATGTTGGAGAGTTGGAGTATCATGTTAATAAGAAGTTGTTGTATCATCTTGGCAAGTTGTGTATTCCATAGGGTGAAAGAGTTAATGTTATAATGGAAGCTGATACTTCTCTTATTTTTGGTCACTTTGGTGTAGGAAAAACAATTGCTCAGCTGAGGATGTATTGTTATTCGCCTCATATGAATGAAACTATATCAAGATATGTAAAAGGATGTTTTATGTGCACTACTAGTAAACAAAGTAATAGGAAATTGGGTTTTTACGCTCCACTTCCTATCCCTTCTCGTCCTTTGGAAAGTGTTTCTATGGATTTTGTAGGGCGACTACCTATGTCTAGAAAAGGCCATGATTATTTGTATGTTGTAGTGTATGGTTTCAAAAAAATGTGTGTGTGTTGTTGCCTTGTAAGAAACATGTCACAAATAAATAAAATGTATAAATGTTCTTCAAGAATGTATGGGTTCACTTTTGGTTATCCACTTCTATTGTTTCTGATCAATATTATTGATTTATCGGGAATTTTTGGTTAATTTTATCGGAACTCATCAACAAAAAGTTAAATAAGAGCACAACATTTCATCCATAAACTCGCGGTGACACAAATTTAGTGGACAAAAAAAATAGTGTATCTACTTCGTGGATATTGTGGTAAGCATACCAAACTTTGGGATGATATTTTTCATTACATCCAGCATGCCTACAATCATTCCAGGAATTCATCTACACAAGTATCTCCATTTGAAGCTTTTTTGGGTTATTTTCCAAAGTCTTCTTTTGATTTTATCTTTGGTAAAGATATTGCAATGGATGGACACAGAGATGTAGACAAAGCCAAACATTTCATTGAACAAATATGATTAGTGCATCAAAGAGTACAAGAACGGCTAGAGAAAAGCCTCGAAGTATAAAGTTAGACATGATTAGCATCATGTGGATCATGATTTCCAAGTGGGAGATCAAGTTTGGTTGTACATAAGCAAGGAAATATTGTAAGGTGAAGGTAAAAAGGTCAAACCAATCAGATATGGTTCTTTCAAGATTTTGGAAAAGATTGGTAACAATGCTTTCCAATTAGATTTACAACCTTAAATTCAAATGTATTCTGTTGTGAATGTGGAGAACTTGAGATTGTATGAATTTCCTATGATCGTTGATCAAGAAGAGAATGTTCAGATTCCATATAAAGAATATTTTTCTCTTGAATACTTAAATGAGTTGCAGGAAGATACTATTCTTGATAGAAGAATAAGGACTTCATGCAAGGACAATGTGTAATATCTTCATGTGGGGTTCATAGGTACTAATCCAAATAAAGCAAGGTGGATAGAGATGAGGAAAGTGAGTGAGTTGTACCCTCAATTACCTGCTGAGTAAAAATAAATTTTTGGTGGTCCAAAAGCTTCCAATGGGGAGGAGTGATCCAAGGGGTCCAGAAAATGCTTAAAATTAAAATTTCTCAATTTCTCTCGAAACCAGCACTAAATCGTAGAGCTTCTCATTATGATTCCAATGACGCTTTAATCACCTTAATATGACACTGTATGAACAAGTTATCGCATTCTAAAATTTTGGCCAAATAGTAAAATAGTTAACTTGTAGGGTTGATTTTGCACAGTACAGATCCTAACATGACAATCCATATGCTAACATGGTAAGGCTAACTTAGAGTCGGAACGCATTAGGTGGGAGTCATTCAAAAGCTAACATGTGGGCCAATCATGTGAGGGCATGTGGTGCACAGCTATTGGGTGGATGGTTTTTTAGTTGGGCCAATCATAGAGTGACACATGGCCCAATCACATGACTCCACATGGCACCCTAGATTGGCCCAAAATTTGTCAGGCTGACTAACCAGCCTCTGTGGGAATCGAATGTGTGACCTCCATCTCACGAAATGATCACTTGACCAATGGGCTTGTTGTATATAATTTATACCTACTGATAAGTAAATCTTCCCTAAGTGGGTAGTTACACTTAGAGAAACAGAAGCAAAGATGTTAAACCTTTTCCTACAATAGATAGATAAGATAAATGAACCTAATTGTGATCCTTCGCTTCCTTTGATCTCCTTTGAATCGCTCCCATCGCTCCCGCTCAAACTGAATTCACTCAATTGGTACCTGCCAACATAAATAGAAGACAAAAACAATCAAATCATATGATCTATCTACTCTAAACAGATGGAATCGACAACATTTGAACATACATTCATCATAGGTATAGACAAAAGTATTGGAAAAGGAACAAACAACATTATTTATTGATAGAAAGAGAAGTTACACCCAATGTGGTTTGATCCCGTGTCACTTTTCCAGTTTAGTCCAAACCCTCATGACACCAATAGCACATCAATCGATTAGCATAACATTACTTGAAAATGATTTCAAGCCTAAAACCAAAAGTATTTCTCTACAATATCCAAGTTCTAGCCCCCTTGATCACTATGATGAGTGTTCAATTTATAGGGAAATGCAAGTGGTTTTGTCATAAATAGGGTATTGAATGGTTTTCCATAATTGGAGTTAGTTTCCATGGAGAAAGGGATGAGAGGATAGAGGGTTGAATGATCCATAGCCTATCCAAAAATGAGCTCATAGGATGAGATAATAGCTGGGCATCCTTCTAGAATTCTCTAGAATCAAGGAATATTCCCATAATCCTATGCCAATTTCACTCATCCTCACCCAAAACAGGTCAAAGTGGGCCTAAGTGCATTGCAACGCAGTTCTGAATGGGCCTACCTACTATGCAGAGCAGTTTTCCCTGACCAAGGCTGCGCTGGTGTCCCAAAGAGGCATTTCAGCAGGGTTTCAAGCTAGGAAACTTTCATGGATGAAAACATTCAATACGATGACTTGTCTAGGGCATGTAGCAACTAAATTAGGGTTTGATGAGCCCTATTTGTACTGATCTGATCGTCGGGAGTGATGTGCCCAAATAGACCTATAACAACTGCCCCCTAATGCAAGAAGTCAAAAATCATAATGTTGAGTGATAGGCTTTATGATGTGATGGGGAGGATCTAAAGCGGATGGTGACCTACATCAATTACAAAACATAATATCATGATACCTTTGAATTTTTCTTGAATTAATAAGGGAAGGCATACCCATACTTAGCATATAAACTATGAATTGCATGTACATAAATTAGATAGTTGTCTACAGATATAGACCCATGATAGGATGACCATCTGTGTAAATCCATCGTACAGATGATTTAGTACTCTCCTGAAATCGCAGCCCATATGGATGAAACTAGATTCAAGGTCTTCTATCTTGTGCAATTGTTCGATCAAGTACGAGTCTAACCATGTGAAAATGTGATCTAAAGTCGAACATTGGAAGACACCGTCTAATTACCAGCCATTGATGTAAGTTGTTAACAGACGCGAGAGAAATCATGGATAATGATAATGATTCTCAAGGTACTATAGTACATTCTACATGGTGTGAATAGATGTTTTGATGTTGAACAATATAAAAATTCTTTCAGTTGAAGGCCTATGATGTCAACTTATCACCGGAAGTGAGAAAATTGTCATTAATCTATGCAAGCCTCAAGGTACTAGAAGGGTGTTCCTAAGTCAACTTCTTGGATAATGTACCGATGTCGATAAGAAGCAACTCATTGCAGGAGGGCCTTGCTATATCACCCATCATCGACATGAAACGAGTGTAACGATTTTGAAGACAAAATGTGACTGACGACACAATGTTTAGGAATGGTGGTAATAAAAATGAAGATTTATGAGTATTGCAAATGATGAATTTTACTGAGTGACTTTCTCTTGAACATGTCAGTGACAATGAATGAATTGGAAGCATTGACCCAAAACCAAAGTGATGGATGGTGTGATAGACCATAGTTATGATAACCATCAAGCGGATAACCCAATCTAATTAGTCACAGAGATGAAGTGAAAGTGTCATGTTCAAGAGTGACTTGCTACCATAAAGTGATTTATCCCTTTTCCCATTTTCCCCAGTCATTGTTGACCAGTACCGCTTTATTGTTTTAAACAAGCTTGAGGAGGATAACACATGCTTGTACTATAATTCGACCCTTAAGATGAATCCATCGCTATGTGATGTTTTAACGAGTCTAGCGAAGGTGAAACTCGACCTTGTCATGATGGACAAGTTTGTCGCTATTTGATGTTTTAATGAGTTTAACGACAATGAGAACTCAGTCCTTTTCATATTTAGAGAGTTTGAAAAGGGACAAAAAGAAAACTACACAAGTTCTTTTTCATAAATTCGTCTCTGAAGTCTGAAAAAGCATAAAATAATACAAGAGAGAACCTATTGACCATGTTCGATCAACATATTCCTTTTTCTTAAATAATCTATCTCAGTTTGGAAAAGGGTTAAACTTAAACTGAGTAGATGTCATTTCCAATCCATTTACGAGCTAATAAGGACAAGTGCTCACAATCTTTTCATATTTTGAGAGTCTAAAAAGAGCTTAAAGAGGACTCCAGAGGGGTTCCTTTTTCAATGTTTAACAGAGCTCGAAAAGTTGATAAAAGTATAGCCTATGGTCAAAAGTACAATTTACGATCATGCACGTCAAATTCACTATGTCAGCTATAAACCTACTCAAAGAACCACCAAACGGATTAAACATACCTGTTTCATTGGTAAAAATAGGTAAAAAAATATATTTTATTCATTTAATGAACATGAAATAACCATAAAACAAGAGTTTACCAAGTCATGTTTACCATTTGATATTTACCATTTAGTTTTGTACTCTAAACCAATTTTTACCTCAATCATCAGCAGCTGATTGCGAGAAATTATGTGGATCATTCTTCGTGCTGTCAGGACCAGGTAGGAGATCTACCTCTTCTCTTTCATTTAAGGTCATTATTTTTCAATTTCAAGAAATTTTGTAGGGTTTTGGGGTCCCTAGGGAAAATATACCACGCCGTGGGATCAACACACCCCAATGCATTGAAAATTATGCTGCAGTGCAGTCAGGTAGAAGGGGAGCTACTCTACATCACACTATTTCAAGACCAGGGGTGCGCTAGGTGCAATTTGGAAGTTTTCTTCATCATTTATACCCAAAATCTCTTCAGTTTTTTTCATGAAATGGATCCTAACTAAACCTATGGCGTGATTTCATAATTTAATTAGATCATAATGGCTTTCACTTGGCGGGAAAGAGAACATGAAGAACAGGATATGGTTGCCCTAAATGATCCTGGTATTGTTGAGGCCCTCAGAGATTGTGGGTTACTCAAATATTTCAGGTTATCCGGGATGAGACAATAGTTAGAACTATTACAATTCTTGGTTCATTCATGGGATCCAGTGGTACATGTTTTTCACATAGGGGACAAAGTGCTCCCTATATTGATCGATGATATTTACTTTCTTATAGGATTGTCAAGATGTGGTGCCCCCATTTCTCTTCCAGGTTCTACCCATGGGGGTGAATCAATGAGGGACTACATTCGACAATTCTGTAGGCCAGGTACACATCCTAGCAGAGATGGGAAGATAAACATCAGGGATGATCATGATTTTCCCTTGAGAACAATCCTCTTTACTATCGAAAATTTGGCGAGTAGTGTGACACTTCATCTGGTGAATAGATCATACATGTAGTATGTGCTCGAGTGTCTTGAGACAACTATATTCAACTGGTGTGAGGTAGTACTCTCTTCGATGAAAGAGTAGCTAACTAAAGTAAAGAGTGGTAAGACAAAAAATTTTGGCTATGGTTCGATATTGATTGCTTTTACTTTGGAGAGAATTCCATTAATCCAACCTTAGCATGTGTCATTGGGTTTAACCAGTCCTAGATATCCACGGATGCAGAGATGGGTCGAGTTGATGGCTAGACATCCTGGCCAATCATCAATCTCATTTTCTACTACATTCTTCAGTTGGCTCCACCGACAACATGTTGTCATCGAGGAGAATCCATATGCAAGGATGGATTTTCGTGGAGATCGAGATTTGACATTACCACTAGGTGATCAATGGGGTGCTATAGGTAAATTTTTTTGACCACGTGTTTTTGATTTTTTGAGATTTTACATGTTTTTGTGCTTTTTGATGTTTCCAAGACTAAACTAAAAATTTTCTTATGTATACAAATGTTGGCACTGTTCGACCAATGGGTCATCAACAAGAGGCGGGTGAACCAGTGAGGAGAAATGTCGGAAGAGCAGTTCTCCAGGATTTGGATTTGACCGAGACACTGGCAAAGTTGCAGGATCATATAAAGGGGTTAACCCTCGGTATACGAGATGTCCAAATCGAGAAGTTACTGATGAGACTACAGTGCCATACTACCGGTGTACCTATAATGAGCATCATTAGATCTACTTAGGATGATTTACCCTTGGACACAAATTTTTGTAAAAGATTTAAACATCTATCTATTTTACTTTCAGTGTTTTTATATGGTTATGTGTAATCCTATTCAACCGTTGATGTGAATTGAAATTTTACTTTTTACATATGTTGTAAATGTCTGTTTAACACATAGTTTACTAAAGAATCAGTCAATGTGTTAAAGTTTATGTAAATGTGCTGATATTTAATGTAATAAAAATGTCTTTCCAAGAGACGAACTCTAAGGAACATACGATAAATAGTTGTATTTCAGATGGTATAAACATTCGTAAGTTGTATTATGACACGTTGTGAGTCTAGCTTAACGATGATTCAGCGAATGCCAAGCAAAATGGCATCACAAAGGAGTTCGATCAATGCACTATAGTCAGCGCTATTGTTCGTAGAACGACCGATACAAATCCATTGAAAACTCACTAACTCGCCACTTGGAGCGAATATGTCCCATGCTGTAGAAGATAGGTTCTGTGTACTATGACTAGCACCATTGGCATAACAAACAAATGGTTCCAAATATTCCGACATCTGCAACAAATGAAAAACGGATTACTTAACCACATAAAAACTCTAAAAGTCACATTGTGACACACACACGCAATCAAAGCATATATACAATGTTTTTACTACGCAAAATCAAGCATAGTAACATTTAGGATATAACTTGTTTCGGGGCTGTGACAATGGAATTCCATCATAATCAACCAAATCGTAAGCGCCTTTTGCCAAAACATGCTTGACAATGTAGGGGCCCATCCATAGCGGTTCAAATTTTCCTACTCCTAATTTATCGGCTTCCTGATCATAAAGCAAGACCATGTCTTCTTTTGAGAATATATGAGGCTTGACATTGCAATCATATTGTGCCTTAATTTGTTTCTTATGTGCTTCATTGGCCAATGTGGCTTCATGACATGTTTCATCTAGATGGATGAGTTCTAAGAAATGTGCTTCGTCATCAGAAGTGTTAGGTAACAAGTCAATTATGAGTTTTAGTGATGAAATCTCACTTTGTATTGGTAAGATTGCCTCCAGACCATACAACAATTGAAAAGGTGTGAATCCTATTTTGTTTCTTACCAAGGTTCAGTAAACCCACAAAGCTGAGTACAGGATCAAATGCCAGTTTCATTTGTGAACTCCTATCATTCGTTGAAGCATTCGCTTAAGGATTTTGTTGATGGCTTCAACTTGTCCATTAACCCGTGGATAATAAGGAGTAGAGCTATCATGCAAAATTCCTAACTTGGTAGTTAATTCAGTCATCATGTGATTGCGAAAATGTGAACCATGATCTGTAACTATATCTCGTGGTACACCAAACTGTGCAACCACATTGTTGAAGAAAGAAAGTGCAGTTGTCTCACCATTGTTGTTTAATGTAGGCATTGCCTCGACCCATTTCATAAAATAGTCAACAACAAATATAATATACCCATGACCCCCGGCCAAGGGAGGGTTACATGTCATGAAATCAATGCCCCATTTTGCAAATGGTCCAACAATGATGACAAGATGCAGTGGTGTAGGTGGTAATCGAGTTTTACGGTCAAAAATCTGGCATGCATGGCAAGTTCTGAGAGAAATAATGAAATCGTTAAATATGGTTGGCCAGAAGTAACCAACACGGAGAATCTTTTGTGCGGTAGCATAACTAGATAAATGTCCACCACAAGCACTAGAAAGGTAATCATTCAGAACTTTCTCAGCTTCCTCATGTGTGAGGCACCTCCATAAAACCGTATCGATACCGCGATGGTAAAGGGTGTCACCAATTATCAACTAATCTTGAGCTTGATATCTAATACTTCACTATTGCGAGTGAGAGGTATTGGGCCAGAAAGTTTGGGTTTGGAGATAGATCAGTATATCTCCATACCAAGGGTCAAATGACAAGATCATAAATAGAGACTCATCCGGAATTGTTGGTTCTATTATTGAGTCGATGGCGGTAGAGGGAAGGTCGCAAAGAAGTTCAGAAAGAAATAAAGATTTGTTTGACCTGGATTTGATGAATTCCAAATCAAAGTCTTGCAAAATGATGATCCATTTTGAATATTTTCCCCCAAAAATTGACGTGACAAGTTGTATGTCATAGGATTGAAATCTGAAATGACGGTGGTCTTTCGGAGCAGGTTATAATGGAAAAATCTCTATACACCTTGAACAGTAGCCAAAACTAGCTTCTCAATGTAATAATACTTAACTTTTGTATCATTGAGATTACAACTAAAATAATAGATCGAATGTTCAATCCAAACTTCTTCTTGGACAAAAACCATAGCAATGGCTGTATCTGTAGCGGAAAAATATAGGAAATAGTCGTTTTAATAATTAAGGGCATACATTAATGATGCTTAGATCAGGGTATCTTTGAGAGCATCAAAGGAAGCTTGCGCAACCTAGTCCCAATGGAAGGGAATTCCAATTTTCAAAAGATGAATAAATCCTTCAGCCATTTCGGCATAGTTTGGAATGAATATCCTTAGAAAGTTAGCCTTCCCATGGAGTCTCTGTAATTGAAGTAAACTGGAAGGTGGAGGTAGATCAAGAATTTCCTTAACCTTCAATGGGTCGAGCAAAATTCCTTCTTTGGACACTACAAAACCAAGCAAACGATCAGAATCAACACAAAACACACATTTATGTGGATTGAGTTGAATTTTGTAGTGTCAACACCGTAAAAAGATGGCTCTCAAATGTTGCGGGTGACCAACCCATTTCCATGAATGAGAAGGTAAATCATCTAGATAGGGTTGAACAATTTGTTTGATGTTGTGGAAGGCATAATTTATTTCCCTCTGAAAAGTTTCCCCAAAATTCTTCAAACCAAAAGGGAGTTTCCTATATGCGAATGTTTCCCAGGAACAAATAAAGGTAGTTTTATATTGGTCTTCTGGGTAGATATTAGCCTAATTATAGCTGGAAAATCCATCCATAAATGAAATTATTTCACATCTGGCACAATCATCAATTATATGGTCGGTAAAGGAAGTGGCATAGTTGTCTTTTGGACAAGAATGATTAACATCCCTATAATCAATGCACACTCGTATTTGTAGGTTTTAACCCCGTACTGAAATTACCTGCATACGAATTCTAAATCACAGGAAAAATAAAAATGCGAGAGCATAACACATAAAACACATATACACAGATATTTCCCACTGGATCTCAAAACCGAGACTACCACTTGATTTTTCATTATATTCCTTTCAATGTTACAATACATATTTATACATGCCGAAGCATCCAATCCATGGACCGAAAACCATCGCGTCCAAAACCATGGACCGAAAAATCATAGGTAGGTTCGCCCAACCTAATATAGGGTCCAAAAAAAAATTTCTCGGGGCGCTGCCCCGAACCCCGTAGAGGGGGGCTACCCGCCCCCTTGTGACCCCCCCGCTGCACAATCGGCGCAACGAAGGGGGGGCTCTGCCCCCCCTCTAACCCCCCGATTCACTACATAGGTTAGTCGTGGAAAGAATATAACACAACCCAACAATCTCCCACTTGTTGTTTTCTTTCCACAGGGGGCCACAGGAGAGCTTAGTCAATTTTCCAGCCCTGGAACACCCATTGTTTCTCTACACCAAGAGAAATTCTCAGAGCTCACAGATTTTGTCAATGCATCTACAGTATTCTTCAAAGTGTCCACCTTTACCAGCAACACCTTTTTGTCTTCTATCATATCCCTCACAAAGTGATACTGAACATCAATGTGCTTTGTCTTTGAATGATAAGCAG
>APFE030998211.1:2698-79568 GCA_000404065.3 Pinus taeda | reverse complement strand
TTTCGTACGTCTTGATCTCATGCTGAACTATAGATGGGTCGATGCCAGGCATTTCCTCATAAGACCAAGCAAATACATCCCGAAATTCTTTGAATAAGTCGGTGTATGCTTGAATTTCTTCAGGGGAACATTCCACTCCGATGAAGATATTCTCTATTACGTTAGGGTCTTTAGAGATGTTTATAGGTGTAGTTTTTGAAATTATCGACATGTTACCTTCGGCACGAACGTGTGCTGGAGCCAAAGGATTTGACACCATACAAACATCACTAGAACTGAACTCGGAGAATCTAGACTCGACCTCTTGCAATGGAGGAAGAAAGTATGAACGATGGTGTAAGTCTTCCCAAGGTCGATCTATACCCATCATTACCTCAAGAATCGCTTCTTCCGATGGTAAGACTGAATCCAAACAGTCCATAGCAGAGGCAGAGTCGAGGCTCCAAGCGGGGGCCACATGGCCATCTAACTCCTCTTCGGAAAAAGGAGTAGAATGGTCTTCTGCAGAGTTTGCGATAGACTAATATCTAAGCTCAGCTGCAGACATAGGGAACGCTATTCCATTCTCTTGTCCTTCAACTAATGTGGTCATAGGTGAAGGCAAGGTCCAGGGGTCCGAAAAATAATGAGTTCGAAAGAACCCATCTCGAGAAAACTCCCTATATGATGAAATAGCATTGATTTTCGCTATAGGAGAGGGAAACTCAAAGGTACCCATCAAAGAGGAATACATCCCAACTCCTAGATTCTCAATGGGCAAACGAGGGTTATCCACCAATGGAATAGTGGAGTCAGAAGTTTCTTTAGGATCAACCGGGGTGTAGTCTAATTGATCTACCTTTACGATTTTCCCGTCATGAGGAAAGCAAATGACACGAAACAGAGTCGAAACGATGGCGTCAATTTCGTAAACCCAGTTCCTTCCTAGGAGGAGATTATAATCTAGGTTGGCATTGACGACTTCCACTTCTATATTAACGACCTTCCCCCCAACACATATAGGAAAGGCCGGGATAATCCCGTGCGGCCTATGAGAATGGCCATCGAATGCGGTCAAGACGGTGGGTGAAGGAACGGCCGAGGGTGATCTGATAGCCTTCCAACATGACATTGACATAACGCACGTGGAAGCCCCTTCATCTATAACGGTTCGGAAAATGTTAATTTTCCGGTATGTGGACTTTACTTGAAAAGCCATATGATGAGGGAGTCGCTTTTTGACATTCATCATGTCAAAAGTGAGCACTAGAGAATTAGCCGGATCTACTGCCCCAATGGCGGAAAGTAAAGCGCTTCTCTGAGCCGGACACGACTGGAGAACCTCTAAAGCGGACATAGCGCATGGACTCTGGGCCAGATCCTCGACAATGGAGTAATTCTGGGCTGCCATAGCATTAGGATTAATTGTCGCGCGTTTGGCAGAACCTTTCGACATCCGTGGTATAGTCTCAACAGAGGGTTGCTCGATATGAAGGTCAGTACTTCCGGGAACAGCCTTATCCTTGGACGTTTTAGCTTCACCATAATCACATGACTGAGTAGCCACGTCGACATTAGAACCCATCATGAAAACATTCGAAGAATTTTCCCCTTCCTGGTTGCCCCCTGCGGAGGTTCCAGGGTTTGAACTCGCGCCAGCAAGAAGTTGTTGCCCTTGGGGAAAAGGGTTAGTTAACACAGCTTGGGAACTGGAAGTCCCTTGCTGCCCTAACAAGCGCTGAGAGTCTTCAATCTTAGGGCAAAGATGAGTTAAATGGTCTCCACTGCATAGCTTGCATGGAAACTTAACTTTCTTTTTCGACTCATTTCTACCCCCACCAGCATTGTTGCCGGATTTGTTTGCATCAGGCTTCCCATCCTGGTTCTTTTTCTTACCTCGTCCTTTCTTCTTCCCATTGGAATTTTGACTTCCTTTGGGATTATTCGATTGGACGGCATTAATTGAAAAAGTTTGGGAAGCGGAAGGATTAGACGATGTGACTTGGTTGTTAGAAGCAGTTTGTAACGACAATTGCTGCAATTGATTCAACAAGTTCACCGTATTTGTGTCTACTGACCGAACAATGCCATCCGCGTGCGGACCTGGCTTCAGCTTAGCTACTTCGACCTTAGACCCAGGAGCATCTGGCAAGTACTTTGATAGGATCCCAGACTGAGAGTAGATCAGTTCTAATTGCTGGGCCCTAAAAATGGCTTGCTCCTCGGAATAGACCCTCGACATGGAGACATCCATGGAGATCTCAGATACCAAAGACTTCAAGAACCACTCGAGACGGTACTCCAAAGGGATTTCGGATTTAATAAGCCTCTTTCTCCGTCTCCATTCCTGTATGTGATCAGAAATGTGAGTTGCCCTATCCTGACGAAAAGTAGCCAGCAGTTCAGTTCCGGCATCATATCGAACGGGCAACTGAAAATGGTTCAAGAAAATGTTAGCTAAGTCGGCGAATGATGAAAAGCTGCCCCCAGGCAACTCTATATACCACTTAGCTGCGTTACCAGTTAAGGTGCGTTGAAATAATCTCAACCTAACCGAATCATCAATCAGGGAGTTCGATGAGCACCATAAGTGAAACGTGGTTACGTCGTCGCCCGGGTCCTCACCACTTTTCCCTTCGAATTTTGGAATATCCGAAGGGAATTTAGTCGGGACCAGAGGCCAGGCCGGATTCTAGTTGATTGGGTCATTAGCTAACTTAGTGAGGTATGGCAAGTTTAACGTTGCCAGAAACGGAAGTCTAGGCGGGGCTTGGGGATTCCACCCTGACTCGGTGGCGGTCCCGAAGCTCTGAAAAGATTGGCCTGGATTTTCGGAGGCACCAGGCTGCCTGAAGTATCTTGTAGAACCCGCTGAGCCAAAAGGGAGACCTTGTGACCCAGTAAATCTCGGAGTTTGACCAACTCTGGCCGTATATCCACTAAACCCTGCAAAGTTTCCTCCCAAAGGACTGTAAGGAGTTGACAACCCCTGATATGGATTCCAAGCCGAAGCTAGGGGAGGAATGCTTTGGAATGAACTAACCGTGGTATACGGTCTGTTCCCATATTGGCCGTAGAATGGATTCCCAGTTCCGGCGCTACTAAGCCCAAGGTTATTCCAACCTTGGAAAGGATTGCTGCTTTGTCCTACTGAAGAAAAAGGCATAGATCCTACCGTAGGGTTGGAATGTGGTATATGACCACTTCCAAATGGAAAACCTTGGAACGAAGCCGACGCACTCATTGTGGACGTGGCGACCCCGAACGGAGCTGAGGGAATGCCCGATGATTGGGCACCAAATGGGAAGTACCCAGAACCGAAAGCATTTGTTTGGGAGCTTCCACTCGTAGATGGAATGGAAGTAGACCCAACAATAGACGTGCTAGTAAAAGATCTGAATAATGAGATGGAGGGGATGGAAATAGTTCCACCTCCTTGCACAGATACGGGGGTCTGTGCAGTCGTAGCACTAGTAGAAGCCATGCTTCCCGTAGTGGTCATCAAAGGTAAGCGCGTAGTGTAACCTGGACTTGCCGGTCTTTGCGACGGAGTTCCAACGTATTGCAATACGTGTGGATAACTTGACGATAGGGGAGAATTCGGAGCCGCTAACGACTCTGAAAGTTATTCTACCTCAATACTATCTTCCGCTTGTAAGGGAACTTGAGAAGGAACTGGTGGGTTCCTTTCTTGTTCTACGGAAGTACCAGGCATTGCTTCAATACTATTGCCCCTGAGGGGAGGATCAATCCCCGATGCATCAATTGCAGTGGGACGAAACCCACCGGTATTATTGCCTCTGCGCCTTCTCGGAGAAGGCTCTGTACTTGGTGGCGAGAGACCACAAAGTCTACGAGACCGTCTGGGAGATCGGTCAGCCACTTTGAATTCTTTGTTTAGAAATCTAACTAAAGACTCAAAAAATTTAAAGCTAGGCTGACTAAGAGCACAGAGCACCCACTAAAAGTCCCTAAAGATATAGCCAATCAAAACAACTTTCAAGTATTTCCGCTCCAGGTGGTTAGGACCGGACACCAAAATACGAGAAGGTGGAAAATAAAGGGCCTTCCGAAGATAGTCTGGGGTGATGAGGACCCAGGCCTATCAGCGAAGGTATCAGAGGAAGTTACGCTGACCTCCTAACAATAGTCTGCGTCGGTGCAAGCCCCCAAGCTGCGCAAGGGTGCCCTCCAGTAGTGTTGTTGAGAGTGATACAATGTCGACCTCAGGTGCCACGGGATTCCCCTCCGCAGCCACCTATGTAGTTTCCTAGGAGTGGCAATTAAGGATACCAAATCGTCGCAGAAGCCAGGCGGAACGGTCTTGAGGTATGTTCGGACAAGTAGGAGAGGGGGTATCTCTCTTCCCCGTCTTCACAGACCCTCGCACTTAACTCCCAGATCCAGAGCATTCCTGGTCTTCCTAACGCTATTGGATTTTCTCTCTTTAATCAAACTCCTATGTTTTGACGTTTAATGTGGCCTTGGAGAGTTAACTCTCCACTCGCCTATTCCAAGGCCCTAAAATCCTGAAACTTGTTTGTGTAACTTAAAATAAAACAGTTCTAGTTGATTTTAATTAGCGCTTGATTTTAAGGGTTGTTCTTTTAGGTCAAAGGATGGTGGAAGTGAAACTGATGGTGTGTTTTTTGACGCAAAAAAGATTAATAAAACTTAACTATATGCTTATGCACTTTGTCATTGTTTTTCGATGAAAAGTAATCTTCTACAGGGTTCAAGAGGAAACTTCTACTGAAACAAAATTTTTTGTTTTCTTTTCTATTCATGCATACTTCACGCTCAAAAGTTAACAAATCTATTTTATGCCAAAAGAGATGCAAATTTGTCCTAAATGCAATACTAAATGCTTGATGCAAGATTGAAAACTACTCTAACAAGAAATAAAAGTTGTTTTTGTTCATAAAATTTCCTTTTTGCCACTTACTATATTTAGATGGAATCAAAGATAGTACAATTCGTCTAAATATTAAAAGCAAAACTCAAGATAACAAAAACACTTTCATTCAACAAAAGGAAGCAAAATGAAAAGCAAGTTCAAGAAAGCGAAAACTAAAACTTTTCAAAAAGTTCACTTGAAAGTAGAAACAAAAACAAAACAAAAAAGGGGTCCTTTTGAAAATGCTTTCAACAAAAACCGTCACTTCACAATCGAAACAAGCAAGAAACACTTTTTGCAAGTTTATACCCAACAAGGAATGAAAACTCAACAAAACACAAATGTGCTCAAAAGGGCTTTCGACAATGGAAGGCAGCAAGGAAAGCTTTGGTAGCAAAGACCAAAAAAGATCAAAAGAACGGTTCCAAGAAAGTATCAAAATGAGTACTTTGATGAAACAAAGAAGCAATAGGTCATAAAAAACTATTTCGTTAAGCAAACCAAAAAGTCACCAAGAACAAAGTTAAACACAAAGATTAATGACAATCTTTTCTGCTCTGATCACTCAGGGCAGCCAAGATTCCAGTAAGGAAATCTTGTGTGTTTAAAGCAAAAAGATGATGACACTCGCAAACACGAAACAAGACCAAGACTTCTTATAATTTAGAGAGAAGTTGGAGTAAGGACACTTTCTGGAAAACAGATAACTGATACTGACAAAGGTGACTGTTTAAACTGACTGAAAGCACTAGAAACACTCCAGAGACAAAAAGGTTTATAAATCTTGAAAATTGCCAAGTATACGCGACTGCGTTCAGTGCAGAATGCGTGTATACGTGACTGTGCCTGAGGAAACCTGCGTATACGCGGGTTTAATTCAGACAACAAGCGTTTATACGCCTCTGTAACCAAGAAAAGCAGCGTGTATGTGGTCTTTCAAGAAAAATAAAAAAGAAACTCAAGAAACTAGTAAAACTCAAAAGTCAGAAACAGACCAAACAATAACAATAAGCCAGCAAGCTACTGAGCCCTGATAGGCTTGACAAATGCCCAACAAGGAACAACAAGGATGTTGTTCCCCAGCGGAGTCGCCAGTTCTGTTGCGGGATATTATCCCCTAAGGCTTTTGGGTGGAACTCTAGCAGAATGAAAGTTGTCTAAGTCAAGAAACATACACACACAGCCGTTTATGCTATAAAAAACTACTTCTAGGGTGAGAAGGACATACCTGAGGTCCTACGTTTGGGTAGTTACTCAAGGGTTCAAACCCTTCTTCACGTCCCTTCCGCTCCTTTTCCCTGCAAAAACAACAATTCCAAGGATTGCAGCAGTATATGGACAAAGATTTACATAAAAATGATCTTTATGTTATATAAGAAAGGAGTTAGTTACAAACTTCTAAACATCTATTCATGCATGAAATTCAAATATGAACATCATTAATATAAATAAAGAAGCGTTTCGGGAACAATACGTGTTTCTTTATTAGACAAATAGAATAGTATGAAAAAAGAGCAATATCACCTGAACCACTTCTGCAGGCTCAAAGCTCAGCCTCCTTCTGGATCCGTCCCGCCTCAAGCCTCTAGTAGGTCACCTTCCAATACTCACTCCAAGATGTCACGGCTAAAGAATGAACATCCAATCACAAGGAAACAAGGGTTTCCTGTACAAGATGGGGCAAGTGCAAAAGGCACAAGGGTCTTCAGACCTGATCAGGGGAAAAACTCCGTATAATAACCTTGCTCTATGATCTCTCCTCCTTTAGGCCTTCCCTTTGATGTCTTTTTATACCAATTCCAAAGTAGTTTTTAGTTAGGAATTGGTTGGGGACAGTTGAGGCCACGGGCACTAACAGGTGATCAGCAGGTAAAACCCGCGATCTTCGCCCGAAAAATAAGGAGTTTTATATTTTTTTAAGTGTTTTAATACATATACGCGGGTTGGGTATGTATGAACCCGCATATACACGCGTTTAACTCAGGGCAATGTCGCGTACAGGGAATAAAACACAGTTTTTTAGATTTTGGACCAGGTCTGGAAGGAGGGGTTGCCCTAGGCCATGGGTGTAGCATCACAAACCATAATGGTGAGATTTGGAGCTATAACACTTGTCATTAAATACAAGATTATCTATCAGATGGATCCCACTCTTATTTTCACAATATATCACTGTAGTGTCGAGGACCTTCTCAAATAACTCTTTAAAGATCTTCCTCAATTAGATTTCTTCACAACTAGTGATGCTAGTGGCAATGTACTATGCCTCACTCGTACTCAATGCTATGGACTTCTACTTCCTTCTCATCCAAAAGATCCAAGGCTAAAATAACATCCAAACATACTCTTCATGTCGACAACATTTCCTTCCCAGTCAACATTAGTATATCCATGAAATAGAACATCTCCAACAGAATATCTCAGACCAAGGGTGATCATCCCATGCAAATATCTCAAAATGTGTTTGGCAGCGATCTAATGTGCTCGGAGAGGCTCGATCATGAATTGAATCAATGTGTTCACTGCATAGAATATGTATAGATGAGTGTTCACTAAGAACAACAAATCCCCAATCAAATGTCTATACTCAGATGGATTCGCCAAATCGGGGCTTGAAAATTCTCCACATAAATTCTTGAAATTCATTTCCGATGGTATGAGCAAGGACTTGCATTCTGTCATTCCAAATATCTCCAAAAACTTCACAACGTATTTTCGTTGAAAGAGGAAAATCTCACCAAGCCTTTGGAACACCTCAAGGCCTAGAAAGTAGTGCATGAATCCAATGTCCTTCATCTCAATTTCATAGGCTAAATCCCTCTTACACTCGATCATTAGGGGCTTGCTACATGTCAAGAATTTATTTCAATATATAAAACAAAAATCAACGACATACCTTGGACTACCTTGAAGTAGATGTCGGGATCGACATTGCTTCTTATGAATCCAAACTTCACCAAATAGTTGTCTATGCGGGCGTACCATGCTCTAGGGGCTTGATTCAAGCCATATAATGCTTCCTTCAACCTGCAAAATTGTGTCTTTTGATCCTCTACTTCAAATCCTCGTGGTTGTTCAACGTACACTTCTTCTTGTATCATGCCATGAAGGAATGAAATTTTCATGTCCATATGATGAAGGGTTCCTTGACTTGTCAAAAGAGAAATTATTGAATGAATGGTTATATATCGATCCACATGCAAATATATCATCATAATCTTCTCTGTATTTTTGCGAGAATCCTCAGGCCATGAACCTTTATTTCTATTTTTCAATGCTACCATAAACTCCTTGTTTGATATTGAATAGCCACTTTGAAGTGACCACAAATTTTCCTTTCTATCTTGGCACAACATCCCATACGTAATAATTCATATTTTTCGGGCATAGCATCCTTCCAAAATTTTTCTTTCATGGCTTCTTCAAAAATGGGAGGTTCAACTTGAATCATAGTTCTAATAGTTGCAACACATCTTTGGTACCTGCATGGCTTCTTACTTTATCTAAATGATCTTCGAATGGGAACACATCTCTCGTCATTCTGTAATTTATCAAGAAGCCAAAGTAGCCCCTTCCTAGTAGGAGGATCACATGGAAGAGGATCTAGGTGGTCCATATGTTCCATGGGATCATCAACAATATCTCTCTTGGATTCAGGCACAAAAGGACCATCTAAAATATCCATGTCAGCATTCTTCTTCTCAGGAGGAGGAGGCGGAGGAAGCTCCCTTTCTTTCCCAATGGAAACATCTTCATCGAATGTGGCATCCCTGCTAATTTCAACCTTCCTTTGACCATAAGTACTTATTCTAAATGCCTTAGAATTTTCACAATATCCAACAAACATACATTTTCTTCCCATGGATTCTATCTTGTTTATTTTTTCCTTTGGCACATGAAAATATACAGGGCATCCAAAGATACAGAGATGGCTAGCATCAGGCTTGACACCTGTGAACACTTCGTCTAGGGTATTGTTGTCCAATGCTTGATGAGGCACCCTATTTTTAACATATACAACAACATTCATTTCTTCTCTCCAAAGGAACTTCAACAACTTTTGATCATGGAGCATGGCACGAGCAAGTTCTACAATAGACCCATTCTTTATTTTAGCTCCTCCATTTTTTTTAAGATTATAGGTCACAATCGTCTCTTCCTTAATACCTTCCTTCTTACCATTATCAAACCTGAATATCTTGATTTTCTTCCTTGTTTGATTTTCAACCAAAGCTTTGAACTCCTTGAACATTTCGAAGGTTTCATCCTTGTGCTTCAAATAGTATATCCATGTATTCCTTGAGAAATCATCAATGAAGATGATGTAGTAAATATGGCCACCAATATAATGTACAAGCATCAGACCACATATATTAGAATGAATGAGATGGAGGATGTCATTCATCTTGTTCTCGCTAGAGGGTAATGGTCCTCTTGTCTTCTTTCCATTAGCACAACCTGGACATACTCCATCATGTTGGGCTTGAACATCGGGAATACCAAAGAACAATTTCTTCAATTTCGGAAGAGCATCATAATGTAAATGGCCCAATCTTCGGTGCCATAGCTCACTTAGATGATTAGTATCATCGACCAATTCTAGGAGAGGTATTCTAGTCACTCTATAGATTCCTTCAAATCTTGATCCTAATGTAAAAGCATCTCTCATAGGTGATCCAATAGTCCAAGTAAGAATCTTTCCCTTGATGAAGGAAACCCTCATCCCTTTGTCTTCCAAAGTAGATATTGATACCAAATTCTTCTTCAATCCTTACACATACATCACATCATGGAGCAAAACAAATTACCTAGAACCCAAATGAAATTTGATGGACCCAAAGCCTTTAACGGGATGAGTGGAGTTATCTCCATGAATAATTTTCAAATTTCACTCCCTCTCTACCAAATTAGAGAGAAATTCCTTATATCCAGAGAAATGATGAGTGGCACCACTATTAGCCAACCAACTATCCCACGAATCTAGAGGAGAAGAACTAGTGAGAGCATAAATAAGAATATATTCAGATTGATTGCCGACATTACTTTCATACCTAGAGTATATTTACTTATTTTGAGGATGATGATATTATTCATGATCACTTCAAGCATCTCTTCTTCTTCTATCATCTCCTCCATTGCAATCATTCCTTTTGTCATCTCTTCTTATTCTATCATCAAATATGTTGTTGTTTCTTCTAGTGTTTCTTTTCGGTGCAATCTCGAGCATAGTGGCATATCTTATGATAATTGAAGCATTCAATGTGAAAAACTTCCTCGAATCTTCCAAACCTACTATTTGAATTTTGAGGAGGAGGCTTCCTTAAATTTGATGGACCTCATTTTCATTTGTTCTTCTTCTTGTCGTGAGTGATGAATGTAACGAACTCTCCTTGTTCATGCTTCTATATCATTCCTCTTGATATCATCCTTAATTATTCTTTAGTGACCTTTCCAACAATCTCATCAAAAGACAAAAATTTGTTGTTATTTCTTATAGTAGTAAGGTAGCTTTCCCAAATGGGAGGGAGACCTCTAAGAGTAACAATCACCAATTCCCTGTCAGGCATAGTTTCTCCAACTCTTTGCAATTGATATCTAAAATGAGATATCCTCATAATGTAGGATTACACCAACTCTCCTTTGTTCATCTTCATATCTTTGAGTTTATCTTTCAAGGAGATGATTTCATTCAAATTGTTGACTTCATACATGTCGGCTATATTATCATACATGTCCTTAAAATTCCTTAAATTTCCAACATATGCAAGTAAATTATCTTGTAAACCATTAGCTATAATTTACTTTTATTTTAACTCACCTTTCTTGTACTTGTTCTTGGCATCAATAAAGAATTCTCCGGAGGCTCAAGTACTTTTCCTTGAATGTATTCCAAAACATCATTGTTATCAGCTATGGAATCTAACCTAATCTTCCATGCAACAAAGTTAGATTAGTCATCCAATTTATCATGCTCCTTGAAGAAAGAGGAAGGCATCTTGAATTGACTAGATAGGCTCCTTAAACTTTCCAAAGATGATTTCTTCAATACTTGTCTCTTTTTGGGCTTGTCCTTCACCTTAGCTTTCATACCATGTTAAATTTCACACTGCTCTATGCTAATTCAATTACTTTTAGCCCAATTCAATAATTCAATTAGCAATATTTTTAATAATAATTCATATTTCCAATCATTAATAGTAAGTGAAGATAGAAGAGTAAACGCAACGACAAAGGAGACAATCAACACAACAACAAGAGACAAAAAATTTGGTCAAAGACCAGGGAAAAACCCCACAAGGGTGAAACCCTTTGAAAATTATTCTTCTATTAGATTGTCATAAAATGTTAAATAAAGAGTATAATGATCCCAATAAAAAATCATCCACCAAAAATTAACCCAACAATATTTAGAAATATGTTCCTAGCATCAACCCATATCAAAGTTAGCTTGCCATGGCTTTGGTCAATTACGGTCAAATGTCAAAATCCAACCCTAGAGCTCAACCACACTGAGGAAGAAGGACGAGCACAACTGAGAGATTCCATCCACACCCTTGTGCCTACAAGCTAGTGGTTAAAGTCAGAAATGGCTTTTGACAAGTCTACAGTTGTGACCCAAAACCCTAGGACACATGCGAGCTTTGGACCCTATATTTTCGGACCTAACCTAGGTTCAGTGTTAAGCAGCCAAGAAAATCCCTACACTACTGGCCCTTTTGACATCAATCCATAGAGCGCACACTAAAATCTCACTTGAAGCAGTATGGGGGGATGCAGGAACCAAGTTTCTGTAGCCTGAGATAGTCGTGATGTCGATCTTATACCCTAACCCCAATCTTTGTGTAGATTGATAAGCCTTCAGGGTTTGTCGATGTATATCTTCTTCGGTCTTTCGAAGCCTCTGCGAAGGTATCCGACTGTCCTTCGCGCAACCCTATAATGATTCAGGCACTTATGCACCTCTGTAACTAGGTTACTGTCTTGTTTCCAAATTATCTTAAGTATTAGCCAACTTTACCAGGCAATTAAGATTATCCTCGTGTAAACATATATTATTACTTGCGTTCCTGTAACAAATGGAAACATATATTTTCGTGCATCAACTTAACATTATATCTTAAACCCAACATTCAACATAGCATAATCACAACATTTATAACAGAAGTAAAATAATGCTTACACAGATGAAAAGTACACAAAAAGTTCAGAACACTTCTCTTTATTGATGATTTAGATTTCCAATACAGACTCTAACCGCCCTGTACACATAGCTGCAGGGGTATGCACACTCAGCTGTGGACTTCTACCCTAGGCCTCTACGCACTCAGCTGCAGAGTCTCTTCCTCCGCTAAGACTCTCACTCTTAGCTGTCACCAACCTATTACATCAATGACTCATGGCTACGAAATTGCCTTAGAGTCTCTAAGAATCTCCTTTTTATACAATCCCATGGTTTGCATACCAAGGGCAGATCTCCAAAACTGACACAACCTATCTAGACTAAAGGTGGAAAACCTTTTTTGACTTTAGATATCTTCACGCTCCGCGACCACAAAACGTGGAGACTTTACATTTATTTTATACAAACTTTGGGCCTTCTGCCCCAAAACTTGGGTTTTAAACCGCAAAATTGACCCCCAAGGGACCCGTTCCCAACAGGCTCCTAACACAAACATGGTGACTCGCCCTTGAGTCACTCGGCTAGCATGGAGATCTTGTCACAAAGACCTCCTAGCTCGACTTGGACAACTGCTACCTTGGTGGCAACTGCGTTGTCGCCTGCTTCATCTCCTCGATCAACTGCTTTGGTGCTGGCCCTGCACTATCACCCTGTAGCTTATGCTGAGTCTCTTGCAGACTAGCCAACTTGCCTTCAATGGTGGTTGTGATGACATAGCCCTTGTCCAACTAAGGCTTCAAGCGAGCCTTCATCATGGCTTCCTTGTGCTGAGCTGCATCGACCTGTTCTTTTAATGCCTTGGCCTCCTGCAGCTTCACGAGTCTTTGCTTGATGGCAATGGTGCGCACTGTCACTTTAACCTCATCGTAGCACTGTTGTAGTTCCCATGATTTTGTCTGCAGCCTCTGCACATTGGGGTCTTCTTGTAGGCTAGTGAATACCTCAAGTGACTGCTAAAAAAGAAACATGTAGTTTGCCACTGCACTCACTACTGCTGCCATCACATTTGTCACGGAAGTCACGCATTGCTCCCTGACTTCCGGCAGAGTCGAAGGCTGGGCCTTCAACTGCAATTCTACAATTTTGAGGTTTAGCTCCAGCTGAACCTTTGCTAACTCTATGTGTGTGTCGCGCACTCCCGTAGTGAGTTTCTGAACCTGCACATCTATTGGAACAGCCTTAGGAATGGCTAGCGCTGGGACTGTTCTGCATGTCTCATCCGCAACCTTGATTATGCACTGATTCTTATTAGATAGGTTTGCCACAAGGTTAAAAAAGGAGTCTCTCTGCACAATCATCTGAGCATTTTTAACCTTTTCCTCACTGATCACTTGCAAAGCGCACTGTTCGCAGGCCTGAAGTTCCACAGTCACACCATCATGAAGAAGGTGAAGCGCCTTGCTAGGAAGCATTGCCAAGTTAAGTCCCACTCCCTGGAGGGTGCCGAAAGCGGGTCTGTCAGCTTCAATCTCCATCGTCGATGCTCCATCTAGAAGCACTATGGCTCAGGGGTCCCTTGTGCGCAACATCCTTGTAGCTTCTGAGGTGCCAAGGGCCAAACTGGTGGATGCCACATTGGTCTGAATCTGTGATGTATGGATCTGCAACTCATGCAAACCCGTCTGAATAGCTCCCAATGCTTGCTGCTATAGTTGCTTGAATTGTTGCAGTAGTTCCATGGTGGCATCCCGCACTGCATCCTCTATATCATCAGATCCCCCTATGTTAGGGTGATTGGATCTAGATAGGTATTGCTAGCCTTGGAATTATTCCATGGCCCTAACTTTTCTCTCCCTCTAGTGCTCTTGATACAGAATGAAGTTGTCTCCGGGTTTGCTCCTCCCTGCTTCGTCTGTTAGTCCTCTTCTTCCTTTATTTCTGGTGAAGGTGACTTCTGACCTCCATCAGAGCCATGCTCCTCCCCTCCTTGTACGGTGGACTTGCTCGATCCCATAACCAAGTCCGAGGTAGTGTGCCACTCTACTGGCCAACGGTCAAGGATCACATCAATCGCATCATTTGTTGCTAAATAGTGCAAGTCGTGCCACTTCTGCTTAGGGTCCTTTTGTGCCCGTTTTGAGACGTGGTGGAAGTTAGCCTTGAATTCCATGTACTCCTACAATTTGTCAAAATTGGTAGGTGACAACCGTGACTTGTAGTCGATGGCCATATGCACTTTCATCTCCATCAAAATCTAAAAGATCTTGCTGTCCTTTATCCACTGAGGATCCTTAGTCGCCCACAACGAAGCGTACTTCACTACCTCTGGTATGTCCAGTGCAACCTGAGGAAACTGACTGTCTTCGGGTAGCTCCCATGCTACTAGCACTATGGATAACAAGAGCCATGCATAGTGAAATGGCTTACTGATATCCTGCGCCTTGCGGTAGTTCAGGAGGAACTCATCGTAGAGGTAGCACACCCAATTAAATTGAAATCCCTCAGTGCATTAGGCCGCCAAAGTTACGATTGGTGCCGCCCTTCATATGCGCGACACTTTCACACAACCTTCCCTACCAAGGGTTGTGTTGCCACTTTAACTGCGGGGTCAGTGATACTCATAATGGCATAGCCTTGTTGCTTATTTACTAACTTGAACTTTTCCTTCATGGCCTCTGCAAGGGCATGCTCACCAACCTTTCCGCCAAATGCCATGGCTGGATTTCCCCTGTGTATGGCAGCTACGTGATCTTATGGATCAGCATATAAGTGATGGGTATCGGCTCCTCCAGCCACAGACACCCATCATGTACCAAGCACAATAGCTGCTTGATTACCACCATTGTGATGGGCACGCGATTGTAATGCGACACCCATAGCAGGTTGAGAAGTCCTTCCTTATCCACGCCTTTCAGCCACTTCCTTGGCTCCAACGCAGTTACTCCAGTACTTTTATGGAACACTCGGTGCATAAGTTGTTTCGTTGCTAATTGAGGGAACTGCTCTGTGTCTGCTAAATCCCAGTCTTCTAATATCAAAAGGGGGACACGCCCCAAGCACGGTCCTTCGAACACAATTTGGTCCAGCAAGAGGGGTGTGTGCAGGGTGACCTTACTCTCATCAATGTCTTTGGGAACCTTGGTCTTGCCCTTGTGTGGATGAATGTACTCAGGCAACTTAGTGATGGGGTCAGACCCCTCAATTTCAACATCCTTCATTTCCACGCCAACATCCTCATCTTCCATTTGGATATCCTCAATCTCTTCTTCTTCTGGCTCTAGGTTAATCGCCTTGCCCTTTTCCTTTGCGGTGGGCTTATCCTTCTATGGGTGTTTCCTGGGAGATGCGCGCATCGGCTGTGGTGTCCTAGCCCGCTTTCCCTTCTTGTTCTTGGGACCCTCCTTGGTCGTGGTAGGCCTTGGTCTAGGCGATTGTGGAGACTTCGATACTTCAGCTGGTATCTTTGCAGGCGCAACTTCCAAGGTAGCTCCTTCTGTTTCCATAACGACCTCCAGAACAACTCCCTCAGCTGTCATTGCTTTGATTCCCATGGTTGCTTCTCCTAGAATAATGCCACAGATGATTTTGCAGTCAGTTTCTAGAAATCGATCGAACACTGGGCAATTAAGTAGCTCATCGAGAAATGCGCAGTTCATGCACATCACACAACACAACTCACAATTTTTCATTATGCAAAGTGTTTCCCATTGGGAAGCCACTTGTAATTTATAAGCTATTTTGAATTCAAATCTGACTATTGCCCCCAAAATTGGTTCATTAATGTTATATTGGTGGCAGATTTTCAAATATCTTGCCCATAAATTCTGACTTAAATGTTGCCCTCCCGCTCCATTTGGCCTTTTGTTCATTTTCAAATCATGAATAGTGACTTTAACGGTCACTTTTTGGCTGCTCTATGCGGTTGCTCCATTGGTAGCGCAGATCTCTATGCATTGTTGTGGACTATGTGACATTCCCTCGTTCTGCGCAGTTCTCCCCTCGCATAGCTCTCCATCCCCAGTAGTGTAGTTTATAGTCTCGTGCCTCCTTTTAGCTACCTAGATTGCTAAGACTATGCTACCCTCATATAGTCACCTAGCTGGATCACCCGCATATGGCTTTAATAAACTTCCATTCACCTTCTCTGGGAAGGGTTATCCATTTAATTTAACCAACTAAACTACTCCAGCATCGGTAATCTCCTTGATGAAATATCACCCTAGCTAGTGCATCCTAAATTTCCCTGGAAATTTGTCAAATTTATTGTCATATAATAAGACCAGGTCATTTACTTTGAAGGTGCGTAGTTTGATTTCCTAATTGTGCCACACATTTTCATGCTCCTTTTGAACTATTAATGAAATCCAGCTAGAAATCGACCCTCCTCAATCTTTGCTAGCTACGTGAGCCTCTCTTCCAGGGCTCCGCAATCTGCCATTCCTGTGAGTGCCGCTATGCACAGAATAGATACAATGTATTCCATTGGCATCACAACTTCTATGCCATACACGAGTTTGAAAGGCATTTTCCTAGTCAGCTTCTTGCAAGTCGTTCTCTAGGCCCATAACACCGCGGGTATGTACCCATCCCAGTCATTTCTCTGAGCATTGTAGACCTTCGTTAGTGTGCTATCTAGTATCTTATTTAATTCTTCCATCATCCCATTGGCCTGCGGATGATAAGGCATACTTTTCTGATGATACACTTGAAATTATTTTGTCAACGCACTGATTGTTTCATTAAGAAAGTGCATACGTGATCGCTCATCAAGATCTTTGGACAACCAAATCTTGTCAACACATATTCAAAAATAAACTTTGCTACTATCACGCCTATAGATTCCTTCACAGGATGTGCCTTTGCCCACCTAGTTAAGTACTCAGTCACGGTGATGATGTACCGCACACCCATCTTCTTTCCTTGAGGCTGAATTGGACCCACAAACTCAATTGTCCATTTCACGAATGGTTGTAATGTCACGTGTGGCATCAAAGCAGTTCATGACTCCGTGACGGCCTGCCAGTCCTTTGACATGCGTCATAGGCCCTGTAGTATGCTTTCAAATCCTTATGAAGGGTTGGAAACCACAACCCAATGCGTAGAATCTTTTGCGCAGTCGCTTTTCTTGCGTAATGTCCCCCTGCGACTCCCCCATGAGAGTTAGCAAGGACACTACTCCTTTCAAACTCCAATACATAACGTCACAATATTTCATTAGACCCCATCTTATATAGATGTCCTGCAATGATGAAAAAGTCTGCCAGGTGCACCACTAACTCCTTCTTCTGCTAGTTTGTATGCCCTTCTGTAGCAGTTCCCATTGTCAAGAAGTGGATGATATCATCAAAGTGACTGTCCGCAATGTGCACTACAAAGAGTTGTGTGTTAGGCAGTCCCTCCTCCAAATTAGTAGGTTCCTCTCCTGTTTCAATGCGTGACAGATGATCAAGTCTCGCATTCAGTCATCCTGGCTTCACAATAACTTCAAAGTCGTACTCCTGGAACAACAACAACCATTTGCACATCCCCCCCCCCCAACACAGGCTTATTGACGAGGTATTTCAATGCGGAATGATCTGTATACATCTTAAAATTTCCACCTAGCAAATAGTGCATAAAATTCTGGAGCACATACACCATATCTAATCCTTTGTGCTCTGTCGTGGAATATTTTTTCTCTACTTTAGACAACTTCCTACATGTGAACGCTATAGGGTGATCCAATTCTCCCTCACCGGCCTATGTCAGCACGACCCCCGGCACAATAGATGATGCATCTACGTGCACATGAAATTCCTTCTTCCAATCTAAGAAGACTAGGATCGGCGCGATGTCCATTTTGTCTTTCAGCACGTCCAAGCTCTTTTGACATTCATCATTCCAACAGGACATAGCATCCTTTTTCAATAATTTTTCCATTGGCGTGGTGATCTGGGCATAGCTCTTGATGAACTTCCTGTAGTATCCGGTATGCCCTAGAGTTGTGCATAACTATTTCACATTCCTCGACACCTCCAAGTTGATTATCACCGTGATCTTCATGGGGTCTACCATCAATCCTTGTCTGCATACCACATGACCCAGTAGGATCCCAAAAGGGACACAAAACAGACACTTCTTTAGATTGAGCGTGATCTAGTATCTCCGACATGTATCTAGCATCAAGCGCAGAGTTGCCACATGGCACTCAACCAATCCAAACACTGTCCAATCGTCAAAGTATACCTCCAGAAACTTATGAATGAAGCCTTTGAATGCCGTAATGACTATGTGCAAAAAGATTGCTGGCGCATTCTTCAGTCCAAAAGGCATTACGGTGTACTGAAAACATCCCCATTCACTCACAAAGGTTGTCTTGCTTCTATCCTCAGGCTTGATTTTGATCTGATCGTACCCAGAGAACCCATCAGTGAAGGAGTATGCTTGTTGGCCGCCTACATTATCCAGGACCGTGTTAGTGAACAGGGTTGGGAAAGGATCATGCACACAAGCGTCATTCAATTTCTGGAGATCCATGAATATCCTTATTTCTTCTTTCTGTTTCTTTTCCTGAACCACTAGTAAGCTTACCCCATCAGATTCTTGCATTGGTTCAATAATTCCTGCCATGAGCATCTTATCTAACTCAGCGCGGACCCTTTCCTTATACTTCTAATTAAGGCGGTAAGGTGATTGTTTTACAGGTTTCACGTCTGGTTTCAAGGTGATCTTCATGACACCTAGGTCTCCTATAATTCCCTTAATATCAGAAAACTTCGCGGGGAACAAATCCTGATATTCGCAGAGGAGCTTAGTGACCTTGTCTACTTTCGAATTGTCCCAATAGTCCCCAATCTTTGAAAATTTCATTTCCACCTCTATGCCAATGTTGACCTGCCTAGTTTTCAGCAATGTGGTTATGTCTAGATCCTCTATATGTGGACCTTCAACCTTGCAATGACCCTCAATTTCTAGAATATTAATCTTTTTGGGATCCTTGTCTTCTTCTTCAGTGGTCATGTTATAGCATTCTAGTGTGTGGTTCAGCTGGGTAGTCCAATTAGGTTGAATCAGGTCTGAAGGATCTTTCTTTATCCTAAAGATTGCTGCTTTAACCTCCTATAGTACCGCATCAATATAGTCAAACCCGTCCTCAAAGATGAACATCATTATAAACCCTTGGTGCAATATGTCCCATTCTTCAGTGCCATGGTAGAGCTCTATTTCCAAGTACCAATTCATTGGTATGACATCCAAGGTATGAAAAAATAGATACACCCATTCAGGATGGGCCTCCGCTCCATAAGCCTTAGTCCATTTGGCTAGGTGATCATGTAGATCATCCCTTCCATCATACTTGTCTGTCATCCACACTTTCGGTTGTCCAAAACATATTCTCATCATCCTCCTATAGTCACACTAATCACCAAAATTATCCTTGTGTGTACCCCACCATCTTGTGGGCTTAGCACGTAGTACCTAGTCCAAGGCCTAGAAGTGATGTTTCTTCGACACTTCTCTCTCAAATGCATCCAAAAAGAGATCAACATCAGTTAGCCCATCATAGTGAGGCAAATCCCTTACTTTTGATGACATGCATCAATGACTTGGTCATGAGCGTAGATACTTCATGCAACCGGTTCTGCTAGTGCTATAATTGTTTGTCCGAATCTGATGTGTAGGAGCTCTTGCGGTCCCACACAATACACCCATGTGCTGTCGGATTTACCCACTCCTAGTCTTGCACTGTTATCTTGTAAATCTTGTCCAAATTTTCATCACTTTCATAATCACGGACTGGTTCTATATAACGTGGTGCTTCTGCAAGATCCAGCAGCACTACTACGTGGAGTGACTTCTTTTCAAATATCACCTTTCGCTTCTTCAAGTTGATTACCCGATTCATGTCAGTGGCCCAATCAATTCCAAGGAGCGCAGGGTAGGGATTGCTATCATCCACAATCTCTATTTACCTCAAAATCTGCTAGTGCATTCGCGCCTTTGATGTCAACTGTCACCCCTTGTAGCCTCCCCATCGGGATAATTTTCCATTGATTCACCATCCTTAACTGGATCAGAGACCACTGGAGCATAGGTCTCCCCATTCTTTCCCATGTCTTCTTTGGCAAAACATTCATGTTGGACTCCAGATCCAGGATAACTTGGTCCATTTCATATTCCCCTATCTACGTGGTGAGTCTCATCTCATGCATGGTCCTTGCCTTATGCTTGCCAAGCTTTCTAACTATGTGCGGTTCGCTAGTTACACCATCCTTGCCAGTGCATCGATTGATCAATTCCTATAGGCCCCTCATAGCCTTACTATTGCAGAGCAATTTCATGCAGGTCTCCAAGAATGTGGTAATCATGGATGGGTCCACTTCTTCAACTAGTTTCTCCTGACTTCCTAAGGTAGAGGCCTCAACGAAGCTTTTCTTTGCTTCCATAAATGTTTCTTTTCCACGCTCAAAATCAAACCTAGCCTCCTTTTCTTGTGCTTTGCAGACCCATTATCCTTCTGTAGGCTACTTCCCCTTATCCTCCCCAGTCATTGTTCCGCTTCACAGTATAATGTTTACCTTAGGGTCTTCCTCATGAGGCTCAACCCTCATCATCTGAAGGTTATGTGTTGGCTGCGGAGGTTGTGCCCCCTTTTCGCAAATCTTAGCCAACAATATAGGGAAATATTCAGTTGCATGGTCAAACTGAGTACAGTAGCAGCATGACAGTTGCATCGGATTCAGACATCCCCTTGTGTAGTGTCTTGGGCCTCCACAATTGTAACAAATCAACTATCCTCAGCCTCTACCAGACCCCCCTCCACCTCAGCCTCGGCCGCACCCATGATATTCACCTCGTGTCCCCCCAACACCTTGGTTCACAAGCCACGTTTCTACCTGCAACTTGTATGCAGGTGTCATGTCCATCATTAATTTGTAACTACAGAAATTGTAGTCGTCATGACCTACTGATTGAAAGAAATTGCAAAAGAGTTGTTTTGGTGTTTGTACGAATTTCTGCAACAAATGGCAATTGTCGGTCACATGTTTCCTAGCCACTTGGCATATAGCGCACCATAGCGCGGGCCCTGCACTTAGTGCTACCAGTAGCTTCCGGCCATAGAGGCATTGGTCCCCCTACTAAAACATATTTCGCAAAGACTGGACAGTGATCCTTGTCATGCCCCTGACCTTTTCATTTTAGGCACCAAACTTCTTCGTGTGCCTCTGGTCGAGCTGTTGTATCCTTCTTCAGAATTTTCATTTCAAGGCAAATGTTTTGCAACTGTGCATGAATCTGCTCAACCCCCATATTAACATGCTGTATTGGTGTCTCATGTAGTCTCATTGTGATGTCCAGGGCTTCTACCTAGGTCCCAATCTTCTGTTGTGATAGTGCAACCCTTAGGTGGGGCAGGAGTGAGGCCACAAACCATTCGAGGTGTTGCCCATTAGTTAGGTTCATGTTGGCTTGACAGATCGTACACTTCAATCTTTGATCCAAATCCCAAGGCATATCTCTAGGCTTCATCATGATCTCCTTAAATCCCACAATCGAGTACGCTTGATACTTAGGTCTACTGAATTCTCTATTCAGCGCAGCCTAGATATCTGCCAACATGGACGTTGGGTTATCAGTACTGTAATTAATGTACCACGTTAGTGCATGGTCCTGGAAAGCACTAACCAGCGTGGATTTCTTCATTTGGTCATCCATGATACCATGATCTTCCCATACAACCTTTGCGATGAACCAAAACTGGTCCGGATCTTCATTTCCTATGCCCTTGAATATAGGTAGCTTTACAGAGTTTGCCATTTGAACAACAATGGAGGTGGGGGTGGTGTGGGCAATGGGGTGAGGACGAAGGTGGTTTGGATAGATGGGACGAGGATGGAGGTGGTGTAGGTATTCGAGGGAACCCTTGTCTTATCAGCTGAACAATGCTTAGTGGAGAAGACCGCACTGCTCCTTCATCGTCACTCAAAGGAGGCTTGATCAACAGGCTATACTCAGGATATTTTCTTCCTTTGTCCTTGAAATACTTTCCACTTTGCCTAGCTCCAAACATAAAGGTAACCACATGACCCAATTTGACACAAAAGCATCTTAATCCAAGTATTTAGTGACTTCAAATACTTACCTCGCATTCCTTTAAAGAAGCGGTGCTCTGCTTCGCTGTAACTAACAGAGGTATTGACCACGAACTTTGTCACAAATCATCCTATTACATGGTCAAGCCAATGGTAAAAAATGCGTGCAGTCTTATCTTTAGAGGCTTCCAGTATCCTTACTAACTCTGGTGTCCAAACAATTGGATTGTCAAGCCTCCACCTTCCTTCAATTGTCTGCTAACTTTGCGATCCAATCGTATAACTCAACCGGGAAGGAACAAAAGAAGATTTCATGTATTTCTATGTGCAGATATCTATGCAACGATTGTTCCTTTGTCAATTGTGGATTCTTGTTCTCTTGTGCCGCGAATTCATGGATCTTTCTATTCAACCAATTTTCGATCTCTTTCTTAGTTGTATTCCAATGATACAACATCACACATTTCATTATGCAGATCCCGGTGTCAGAAATGGAATCATTTCTTGGCTTGATGGGCCCTGACCCAAGTTCAACGTTAAGCAACCAAGAAAATACCTACAATACTAGCCTTTCGGCATCAATCCGTGGAGTGTGGATTGAAGTATCACCCAACGTAGTATGGGGGGATGCAAGAACCAAGTTTTCGCACCCTGAGATAGTCATGATTTCAATCTTATACCAAAATCCTATCTTCGCACAGATCAATGAGCCTCCAGGCTTATCGATGTATATCTTCTTCTGTCTTTTAGAACCTCCGCGAAGGTATTCGAATGTCCTTCACGTAACCTTAAACAATGATTCAGGAATTTATGCGCCTCTATAACTAAGTTAATGTCTTGTTTCCCAAATTATCTTAATTATTAGCCAACTTTACCATGCAATTAAGATTATCCTCGCGTAAACATATATTATTACTTGCATTCATGTATTAGATGGAAACATATATTTTCGTGCATCAACTTAACATTATATCTTAAACCCAACATTCAACATATCATAATCGCAACATTTATAACAGAAGTAAAATAATGCTTACACAAATGGAAAGTACACATAAAGTTCAGAACGCTTCTCTTTATTGATGATTTTGATTTCCAATACAAACTCTAACTGCCCTGCGCACACAGCTGCAGAGGTCTGCGCACTCATCTGTGGACTTCTACCTAGGGCCTCTGTGCAATGAGTTACAGAGTCTCTTCTTCTGCTAAGACTCTCACTCTTAGCTCTCACCAACCTATTACATCAATGACTCATGATGACTGAACTACCTTAGACTCTCTTAGACTCTCCTTTTTATACAATCCCATGGTCCGCGGACCAAGGGCAGATCTCCAAAACTGACACAACCTATCTAGACTAAGGGAAGAAAACCCTCTTTGACTTTAGTTATCTTCACACTCCGCGACCAAAAAATGCAGAGACTTTACATTTCTTTTATACAAACTTCAAGCCTTTTGCCCAAAAACTTGGGTTTTTAACCCCAAAACTGACCCCTAGGGGATTCGTTCCCAATACTTCCCCTTGTCCAAATCAAGCACTTCAATAGTCAAAATTGGTCCTCTCGAAAAGAGGAATCTATTCCCATGGTTGGAATTTATCAGTGAGCTTCCAAATTAACATTTCTAACTACGAGGGCTTATTTTATAGTTGCTGACTTGTTATATCTTAGGGCACTAAGCCTTTTTAATCACAATTAGCCTAAAGGCCCTCGATCAAAATACAAATAACCTAATTAAAAACCTTGATCTGGACATTCCTTTTTATTACTTGATGGAACATCAATTGTCAGACATGTTTTCATCTCTTAGGCCCATGTTCTCGAACAATTCCTTTTGTGTGGATTTTCTTTTCCTTTGGGGTTTTTCTTCTATTTTTTTATTTTGTTTCTTTAGGGTTGTTCCTTTTTCCCAAATCACATCTCCCTAACTATAAATTCTGCACACACCTGCTATTTCTTCCAGGGTAGTTTATTTCGGTACCCAACATTAATCACCCATGAACACTTGCAAAAAATTTTGGGGAAGTGTCTTCCAGCTGACCTCATGTTGTCATCATCAACACTACGTGGCATCATCTAAGTGGTGACATGTGTTACTCAAATTTGGCCCACTAGGGTACCCAAAATCAATGAAATTGTCTGTCATCTATCCCCCATACAACCATGTTTTCATCATCACCTATCAATCATATTTTTCCACATGTCCTGTAAGAAAGGAGAGAGAAAGGGTCCCAAACCTTTGTATTTTGAAACAAATTTCTTTGTTAAGTTTGTAATAAAACCACTAGGCTAAAGCCCTTCTAACCTAAGTTTCCTGAATCCTCGACTCTTATTATCCCAGTTGATTCTCAATTTTTGCACATCATTGTTTCTTCCAAGATAGGCCTTTCTTTCGAGAAAGATTTTGTCTCCCATCTCCCCAACTCTTGGCTTCCTGGCTTCCCGACTGCCGACATCTTGACTCCCTCATTTCTCAGCTTTTGGCTTAAACCCCCACACACATTTCCTTTTTATTTTATGGAAGTTTCCTCTGGGGTTGCATGTTATGTAAAGGATCCACCATGAGCCAATTGAAATTATTGTTTCCTCTACGTTGTCTGGTCCATTTGTGTTTGGAAATGCACCAAACTTAGCTTTTTCCAATGGGTACTCTAACTAATAATAGCTTTGCAAATTGACTTTGGGGTCCTGCCTGTGACTGGATCTAACTTTCATTCTATGAGGCTATTTATGATTTTCCACATATCACTAGAAAGCTCTTTCAGAGATCTATCCATCTGAGAGGGTCCCAATTATGTTTGATGAGAAATTATGAGCTAGAAATGGATTCAAAGTCTCTACATCATCACCACCTTTTCATTTACCATTATTTGAGTTGCTCTTCATTCTTCTTGCATTCTTCTCTACTACTTTATTCATTTTCCATAAATTACAACATATTTATAACATTCTCCCCCTTTGGCATTGATGGAAACACTTTGATCAAACAATTGTGTCCAACAAAATAAACACCAAAGTGTGCATCATCATCTTCTCCTCCTTTGGATGCGTCTCCCCTTGAAATGCACTTCTAACCTGTTGTGGAGTACTTATTCTTTCCATTTATTTTTCACCAAGACATCTCCCCTTAGTTACTCTCCATCTTTTGTTTAATCACCAATACTAATGCCCCTTTGACATCAATAGAAAAGACACCAACATGATCCCCCTATCATGAATCTCCCCCTATCATGTGGATCTTGTGGACCTGGTAGCTCCATTTTGATATGTTGAATGAGTGTTGGCTACCTTTCTTCCTCTATAAGGAAGACCTATTGGAGAAAGGAAAGAAGAACTACTACTATTCTTTACCTTAAATTCTCAAATTGATCTCTTTGGAGAGGTTTGGTAAAGATATGAACTACCTATTCTTTTGTAGATATATAATCCAACTTTATTGTTTGATTTGCAACTTTATCTCTCAAGGAGTGGTACTTTATTAGAATATGATTTATCTTTGATTGAAAAAAAGGATTCTTTGACATGTTAATGGCACTTGTATTGTCACAAATAATAGGAATAGGATGATCATAAAACACTTCTACATCTTGTAATTTTTGCTTCATCCATAAGAGTTGAGTGCTATAAGAAATTGATTCTATATATTCTACTTCTGTATTAGACAGTGAGATTGAAGCATGCTTCTTTCTCAACCAAGAAACTAGAAATTCTCCAAGAAATATAGCACCACGATTAGTGTTCTTTCAATCATCTACATCAGTTTCCAAATCAACATTAGTATAAACAGTTAGTGAAATATCTTTACCTCTTACGTACCAAATTCCATAGTCCATCGTGACTTTCAGTTATTTGAGAATCTTTTTGGCTACTAGATGATGGCTCTATATGTGGGCTGCTTAAAATCTTCCAACATTATCAACTTCTTCTATAATGTCTACTTTTGAAGTTTCTGAATATAGGAGGTTGCTAATAACAAACCTGTATAGAGTTTGGTCCACTTTTGGTGATTCATCAATCTTGTAAATCTTGCAACCTGTAACCATTTGTGTATTTAGTAAAGAACACTCCTCCATGCTAAACTTATTCAATACTCCCTTGAGATACTAGATTTGTGAGATAAAAATTCCTTTGGAATTCTGCGAAATCTACAATCCAAGGAAATACTAGAGTTCTCTAAGCATAAATATCTCAAAATTTTCTTTCATATCAGTTGAAAACTAGCATGTTAGATGATTTGAATCACTACCAAATATAATATCATCAACGTAAAAACCCGCCATTATAAATTTTCCATTGTTATCTTTAACATAAAAATTACTATTAGTTGTGCCTCATTTGAAACCACACTTGAGAAAGTGACTATCCAACTTGGAAAACTAAGCCCATGGGCCCCAGATTTTTTTTTATGGGGACCCAATAATAGCTGGGTGGACCCAAGGATGGGAGGTAAACCCAAAGATGGTGGGCAGACCTACCCATGGTTTTGTGCAAGGGTTTTTCCCATGGTTTTGGACATGATGGTTTCTTCCCGTTGTATTTTGTAGATCCAGTCAAGGGAACTACAATTATGTTCTAATCCAGGGTTAGTGGATTAGGGTTTATGAATGCATTAACATGCATATATATATATTGTAACATTGAAAGGAACATATTGAAAAATCAATCTAGTAGTCCCGATTTTGAGATCTAGGGGAAAATATTTGTGTATATTTATTTTCTGTTCTCACCATTGTTTATTTTTTTGTTTAAATAATTCATTTGCAGGTAAATTTTGTATAGGGTTAAAACCTACATTTGGAATCAGAGTTAGGTTTCAGCTTCAAGGGGATGCCTTTGTTGCTGAGAGGTTTTGCTTGGGCCAATGGTAGACCCTGTTATAGTGGGATATCTGCTAGATCGATTCTTGCGGTGAAAGATGATGGTGAAAAATGAAAAGATAGAGATATAGAAATTCAATGGACAAAGTCAGATCAGAAGGAAAAGAGCACAATACAGTTGTGTATATCAGATTCATTATTATTGAATGTATCATGGGAAGCTACGATGAAGGATGTTCGGGACAAGTTAGGGACTTTGTACCAATATCAGTCTCTGGTGAACAAATTGTTCATGTGAAAGAAGTTGTATAACCTAAGGATGAAGGATGGAGACTCAGTAATAGAGAATCTAAATGCCTTTAATACTGTGGTAAGAAAATTTTTATCTGTTGATATAAAAATTTCAAACGAAGATAAGCGCACTAGTTTATTATGTTCTCTACCAAATTCATGGGATAGTTTGGTTATTTCTATAGGTAGAAATACAAATACCTTGAAGTTTGATGAAATATCCTCATCCTTATTGTCAGAGGATATGAGACGGAAAAATATGGAGATCCAAAATGGAGATGCCTTATTTGGTCCAAGAACATAAATAAAAATAAGTCCTCAAGTGGGAGATCTAAATCTAGAGGGAGATCTAAATCTTGAGAAAAAAGAGTAAATTGTGCTAGAAATGTGGAAAGGAAGGACATTACAAAAAGGACTGTAGATCTAAAGCTCCAGAGAAAGGAAAGGGATTTGATGATGCTCCTTCTGCAAAGGTGAAAACCACGTCAGATGAAGGTAAGGATGTGTACTTGGATTCTTCTTCAAGTACACATGTAGATCATGAGGCATGGTTAATTGACTCAGGTACATCCTTTCACTTCACTCCCCATAGGGAGTGGTTCTGTGAGTATGATAAATATGATGGTGGTGATGTCTTCTTAGGGGATGACAGTAAGGTCAAAATCATCGGACATGGAAAATTCAAGTTTAAGTTGCAAGGTGGAAGGATTATAACACTTCCTGGTGTTCTACATATTCCTGCATTGACCAAAAATCTAATTTTTGTAAGTAAGATGGACGATGTGGGTTTAGAAACAATGTTTAAGAAAGATACCTAAAATATGGTTCCAGGAGCACTAGTATTGATGCATGGAGTTAAAATTGGAACTCTATACAAACTTCTGGGTATCACTATTATTAATGGGTGCAATAGTTCTATGGTTCCTGAAAGTGGAGCAGAAAACCTAGTGGTCTTTGGAGAAAAGACCATGCTATGGCATCAAAGGCTTGGAAATATTAGAGAGAAGGGCCTTCAAATACTGCATGGTAATGGTATGGTATAAGGTATGTATAATTTCTCTCTATATTTGATTTCTGTGAAAATTGTGTATAGGGGAAGTAGAGTCGGGTAAGTTTCCCCTATGGTGCTAAGAGGGTGAAAGGGATATTAGAGATTGTACACAGTGATGTGTTTGGACCTGTGTCAGTTCCATCACTGGGTAAGTCTTTGTACTATGTATCACTTACAGATGACTTCTCAAGGAATACATGGATATATTTCCTTAGGAAGAAATATGAAGTATTTGACAGGCTTAAAGAATTTAAGGCTCTGGTGGAAAATCAGGCAGAGAAGAAGATCAAGGTGTTGAAGACAAATAATGGTGGAGAGTTCTACAAGAAGAAATTTGAAGAGTTCTATAAGAAGTGTGGTATAGCATGACAAAAGGCTAATCCATACACACCTAAGAAAAATGGATTTGTGGAGAAAATGAACCAGCCATTGATGGAAAAGGAAAGAAGCATGCTCAGTGGTGCTGGGTTAGGACAAGAATTCTGGGTAGAGGTAGTGGAGACTACATGTTACCTGTTTAATAGATCACCTTCATCAACATTGGAGGATAAGACTCCACATGAGGTTTGGATTGATAAGAAACACTCTCTTTCACATATGATGGTATTTTTTTGTGATGCATATGTACATGTTGCAAAGGAGAAAAGAATCAAGTTGGATAGTAAATTTGAAAGGTCCATATTTATTGGGTAAAAGGATAATTTAAAAGGTTATAAGATTTGGCACCCAGAAACAAGGAAGGTTGTGTATAACAAATATGTGGTGTTTAGAGAGGCGAAAGATGTTATTAAACATAAAGTCCTACCAAAGGAAATTGAGAAGATAGAGTTTGAGATAAAGGAGGAAGAATCAGACTCTATAGAAGAACAAGAATTAGAAGAGGAAGAGCCACAAACTCTAGTTTTGAGAAGATCAGTTCAAGAGAGAAGGTAGCTAGAAATGTATAGTCCATAAAAAATTTCTTTATCTATTATTGATGATGATCCCAGAAATCGCAGGGAGGTAATATATTTAGAGGATGCAAAACTCTGTAAATAGGTCATGGTTGATGAAATGGCATATTTGGACAAAAATGAGGCTTGTGATTTGGTGGAGTTATTGGCTAGAAGGAAACCCATTGGAAGAAAATGGATGTTTAAGAAGAAGATGAATGCAGAAGGCAAGGTGGAGAAATACAAAGCTCAGCTAGCGGAAAAAGGTTATTCCTAGGTGCTGGGAATTTATTTTGGTGATATATTTTCTCTTATTTCCAAGTTAGCTTCTATTAGATTAATTTTATTTGTTGTTTCTACTTTTAATTTTGAGGTAGAAAAGATGGACGTGAAGACAAAATTTCTTCATGGGGATTTGGAAGACGAGATATCCATGAAGAAACCTTAAGGATTTGTGGTGAAGGGTAAGAAAGAATTGGTATGTAGGTTAAAAAAAAGTCTTTGAATGGGTTAAAACAATCACCAAGGATGTGGTATCATAAATTTGATACATATATACGAGGATTTGCATTCATACAAAAAGAAGAAGATCAATGTGTGTATTTTAAGTTAATTGGTGATCATGTTATTTATTTGGTCTTGTATGTGGATGATGTATTGCTAATTGGAAATGACAAAGACATTATCTAAGATTTGAAGACCCAATTGTTCTCCAAATATGACATAAAGGATCTTGGTGCTGCAAACTATATTTTGGGCATGGAAATTAAATGAGATCGAGAAAAGAGGAAGCTCTGGTTAAACCAAATAAAGTATGTTGAGACAATATTGTAGAGGTTTAATATGCAAAATAGTAAACCGGTGAAGGTTCCTATTCCTGTAGGTGTAAAGTTATCTATTGAACAATTTCCTAAGGCACACAAAGAGGAAGAGGACATCTCCTATGTCCATATGTGAGTGTACTTGGTAGCCTGATTTACACAATGGTTTGCACTAGACTAGACATTGCACATGCAGTGGGAATATTGAGTAGGTTTATGTCGATACTAGGGAAGGAGAATTGGACATTAGTGAAGCAAGTTTTCAGGTATTTGTGTGGCACTAGTGATTATGGTTTGGGCTACCAAGGAAGACCAGGATTGGATAGAGTTTTGGACATTTGTGGCTTCATTGATACAAACTAGCCTGGAGATCTGGATCAAATAATATCTACAAGTGGGTACATGTTTAACTTATTTGGAGGAGTAGTTAGTTGTATGAGTAAGAGGTAGTCTGTAGTGGCACTTTCAACTATAGAGTTTGAACACATGACAACCACTCATGCAAGAAAGGAAGCAATTTGGTTGTAGCAATCTATAAAGATAGACTATGACAAGAAATGTGCAAGTTTTTTGGCTAAGAACCCTACTTTTCATTCGATCACAAAGCACATTGATATTCAGTATCACTTTGTGATGGATATGGTTGAGGACAAAAAGGTGTTGTTGGTAAAGGTAGACACTTTGAAGAATGTTGCAGATGCATTGAAAAAATATGTCAGCACTGAGAAGTGTTCTTGGTGTAGAGAAACAATGGGTGTTTATCAAGTTGATTTACCAGCTGAAAACCATCTAATTGTGCTATGTAAAATTATTCCTACATTTCTTCATTTAGAAAAAGAAATTATGACATCCATCTGATATATCTTGAACTTCTTGAAATAAGAAAATTCCAAAAACATTCTAATAGCTTCTAATCGATTAATAGGAGCAAAAGTTTCATCACAATCTAAGCCTTCTATTTGAGAATAGTCTTTGCACACTAATATTTCCTTGTTTCTTATCACTTCTCCACACTTATTCAACTTATTCCAGAAGACCCATTTCATGCCAATGACATTCTTGTCTATTGGTCTAGGAACAAGCTCCCAAGTTTGAATTTTCTCTATTTGGTTCAGTACTTCATGCATGGATTTTAACCAATTATCATCTTGGCTTGCCTACGCAAAATCCTTGGGTTCCTCCATGGATAATAGAGTTGCATGCACTTGCGTAGGGGGATTTAGAAGTTTCCTTCTAATTTGTACACCTATGTTTAAATAACCAACCATTTGATTATATGGGTGGTGTTTTTACACATACCTTGAAGGATATTTGTCTTGAGGATTGATGTTCTCTTCACTGTCTTCATCTAAAAGTTGCTCTTTGACCTTATCATTATTGTTGACTAGATCAAGGAAGTTTGTATTTACTGGTTGATTGACTTCATATTCAACATATCCATCCACTTTGACATCAATACTATAAACAATCTTACTGTATTTTTATTGTAGAATCTATAGCCCTTTATATTATGAGAATATCCAAGAAAAATACCCGCATCAACCCTTGCATCTAACTTACCAAGCTTTTCATCATTCTTCTTCATGTAGCACTTGCTTCTAAAAACTTTGAAATGCTTAATTGCAGTAGGTCTACCATACTAAAGCTCATAGGGAGTCTTATAATTTTTTTGGTATGAAGTGGGCTTTGTTGAGAATCATTACTGTTGTGCGAATGGCTTGAACTGAAAATATTTGTTGAAAATTTATTTCTCCCATCATGGCTCTAGTTAACTGTTGAACTGATCTACTGGCTCTTTCTACTACACCTTTCTGATGTAGAGTCTATGTTATAGTGAACTTCCTTTTGATGCCATGTCACTTGAAAAAGTCATAATCTTGAAGTGAATCCACCTCCATTATCAGAGCTTATGCTCTCAATTTTACAATCAATATAATTCTCATCCATGGTTTTAAAGTATTTGAACTTCTCAAAGGCTTCAAATTTCTCTCTAATAAAAGAAACCCACATCATTTTGTTGAAATCATCAATTATAAGAATGAAATACAATTACAATTTACCTATGAACGACTATGTTCTTGTTGGGCCACACAAGTCCATATGAACTAACTAAAATGGCTTACTTGATGAGCTCTCCTTCAACTTGAATGGTACTCAAGCTTACTTACCCAACTGACAAGACTTGTAAGTAGTATTTTTAGGCTTTGATAGCTTTGGAAGATCCTTGATTGTATTCTTTTTTCCCAAGGTGAATGCATGAATATGGGTTACACTTTTGGGCCAAATGTGGTGATGAAATTTCAAAATTTTACTCTTTTATCAAATTGAAGCCCTCAAAATTCATATAAGCATTATGAATTTTTATTTGGAGTAAAAAGAAAATTTATGGAGAATTATGGTGTTGTCCTAATGCTATTTTTTTGCAAAAAAATTTAGTGTCCTATAATCTATCAATTTTCCATTAAATGAAATGTTTTCCTAGAAACTTTTGGCACATATTAAGAGGTATGTGTGTGTTTACGTAGTAGAACTTAGTCTAAAATAAATTCAAAAACCAAGAGTACCATTTTGAGTAAGACTTATAAAAGAAGATATTTATATTTTTTTCATTTTTTCATTTTGTATATTTCATGTTATTGATTTTTCATTCAGCCCCTTTCAAATTGTCCAAAACAAATTATAACATTATATTTAAAAGAAATTAGATGAAAAATATCATATGAATTTGAAAATGTCAAACTGATATGCCATTTGATAGAGGATTCCTTCACAAATCCAACATGATAAACTTTGCCACATAAGGATAAATTATGCTTGAAGTCCACTAGGGTACAAAATGGTGTTGCAGAGAAATTTGTAGAAGGGGAGCTAAAACTCCATTTTCTAGGCCCTCAACATCTCGATCGAGCACTTAAAAATATTTATCAAGTAGTTAAGATAAAATTTGAAATAGCTCGATCTAGCTATAGCGATAAAGCCCTTTAAACGATAAACTCTCTATTGTGTTTTTGGGCGGGAAGTTAAAAAATTTAGCTCGATCAAGCTACTATGTAACTATGGGTTATGTATTAGCTTGATTGAGAGTTTATTTTTAAGCACTCAAACAACTCGATCAAGCACTAAAATGTAACTCGATAGAGCTTCTTTTTTCTTCTCCCCAACTCATGTACTTGACAAAAAGTGCAACCCATATTCATGCATTCACCCCTAATCTAATAATTTGATCAAAATTCGGATGTACAAGTCTCCTATGGCACAACCAACTCTCATCAATATTTGACAAGAAACACCTCTATGTCTTCTCTTTCAGAACATATACATTGCTATATGTTCTTACATGTTCAACTACTACTACACCAGCGCCCACAGACTTGATTTTACATTCTTAGCCTTGAAAACCACACCATAGCCTTGGTCACACATCTAAGACACACTGAGTAGATTGTGCTTTAGCCCAACAAAATATACGACAATCTTGCTTTACCTCATCCATTTGATAGGCTGCCAATTCTATTTTTGCCAATCTTACTAGGTGCATTATTACCAAAGGTCACATTGCCTTTCTCAACTGATTTCTATGTCAAAAATTACTTTTGTCTCCTAACATGTATATGGAAAAACCAATATCTGCATACCAACAACTTCCTTTTTTCTATGCAAATAAGAAAATGTTGCACTATACTAAATTATCATTTTCTCTCCAATAATTTGGGCTCTTTGCTCGTTTTCTCAGTGACTGGATCACGCCTTTTATTCTTAAATCTGCACTCATCTTCTCAATGCCCAAACTTTTGACAGTTAAAGCATTGGATTATATTATTTCGAAGGAGCAAAGGAATTGTTAAACCTGGGTGTCCTTGTCCTCTATTTGAATTTTTGATCTTGCTAATATTTTCTTCTTTTTGATCTAAGTTGCTTGTATGATAAATTCACCCTGCAGTTTATTGCATTGCACCCATAGTTGATACAAGTAAAGAAATAGCCTAGAAATTTACATGCATTCCTGGAAACAAATTGATTTCTAAACATTGGTAGGAATGATCTATGTGCATTTTGAATTTCATCTCCACCATTGATTGTTTTTGGCTAGGTAAAATTCCTCCTCTTATTTTCTAGGTTGTTTCTGGCTATTGGGCTATGTATTGGATTTTTCTTTTTGTTATTGTCTTGGACCTTATTTTGGTGTTGCATTGTCACCATATTTAGATAATTTTTTGGGATGGAGTCCATTGGGTCAAGTTTGGATAAGATATTGTAAAGTCTCCACATTTTGAGGAGTGGAGCGCGAGTAGCATAGGTCACTAGGAGTCAAGGTGCTTTAGAAGGTCAAGGCCCCTTAGTTTTTGTATTGCTTTGGGATCCACCCATGGTTTGTGGACCATGGTATTGTAGATAACGTATATGAAAGGGTGACTTAGCAAGTCTAAAGGGTGCCATAGCAAGTTTGTAAAGATATGATATTTCCATAATTTTGGTGAAGGGGAAGGCTCCTACAGCTGAGTGCACGGGTCCCTGCAGATGTGTGTGTAGGATTTGGAAATTTTGTATATGGAAGATCTGAAGTAATTAAGTATATTTGAAGCAATTTTGTGTCCAATATACATACTTGTGTGTTTTCTGTATTTACGTGCAATTGAATGTCATTTATTTGTATTTTTGTCTTAAGTTATTTGCAAAGATCTAGATCTATTGTTATATGTTATTTTATGAATGAATAGATGCTTACACCTATTTAACTGAATATTGCCTTAAGTTTGGGATTTCAAGGATAAGGGTCCACAAGGGTCGGATCAAGTCTGAAACTGAAGAAACACCCTAACTCCACACCACATAGCCTTCTTGATGTAGAAACCTAGTTCTAGCATCTCTAAATACTGCTTTGGGTGAGATTGCAACCTATGCTAAGTGGGTTGTTACCGGAATAATGGTAGTATAGGTTTTTTTTGGTTAACGCAAAAAACTCTAAACTTGGGTCCAAGCCCCCTCAAGCCAACAAATGGTTCCATTTCCAGGATTGAGGATCTATATGAGGGATGTGTGATGTGGTGTAAGTGGATATAAACTAATAATGAAATAGAGAAGTGGATAGATCGTAAGTTGCACGAGTTTACAGCTTAGGAGAATTGTAATCCACGCTTGTGAAAACAAAAGTGGTTACAGAGGTATCTCTACACATAAGTACACGAAGTTTTATTTTCAACATTCCTTGCAAATTACATGAGTGGTTGTCCAAATTAGTAGATATCGAACCTACTTGGAAGTGTGGACTCCATAATTAATCAATTGTCTTGAAGGATTTGATTATAAGGTTGCAAGGGATGTCTATTATTGGATTGATAGTATCTTGGGCATTTCATCACTAAATTTGCAATACATACATCTGTGTCTTATAACGAAGCTGAATGACGATCCTTCAAGGGTCTGAGAGGTAAGTAACTAAAATCACTAAAAACCTGGATTAAAATGCTTTTGTGTGAAAAAGGGATTATGCCTTTACCTTACTGTTTAAGAGGGGTTAGACTGGATCTACGCGAAGTGGAAAGCGATTTAGAGTAGATCTAGACAAATTTGTTGAAAGCAAATACAATCCTTTATTGGGAGAGTTTGTAAGTGAAGAAGAAAGAAGTAGCCCTAGTACGCCTAGAGGTGTGGCGCAGGCAGTAGATCAGGGTACTTATAGAATTCCACATCCATCCACTCCACCTCTTCCTTCACCTCTGCCTCATACACCTACACCTCCACCTCCACCTCCAACTCCATCTTCGCTATTCAGTATGGCGAATACAGTGAAAATGCCTGTATTCAGGGGTCAGGGATCAGATGATCACGATAAGTTTTTGTTTGTTGCAGAGGATATGTGGAAAGTGCAATAGATTAGTGATGATTACATGAAGAAAGTGCAACTGGTTACAGTGCTACAGGACAGAGCGCTTACCCGGTACATTAGATACAGTAAAACTCATATGGCTGCTTCGTTAGCTAACTTGAAGGATGAATTGAATGTGGAATTTAGGAAGCCTAATTCACAAGCTCAGTGTGTGACCAAAATCAAGGAGATCAAGAACAGGGTTAATGAGTATAGGTGGGATATAGATCAACGACTAAAGTGCTTACTGGGCTAAGCTAACCTTTAGATTTCTGATGAACAACATAGGGACTAGTATATAAATTCATTATTACCTCACTTAAAATTTGCTTTATCTCAACAAAAGATTAGTTCTTAGGTTGAAGCGTTGGAAATCACGATGAAGCTAGAAGCTTTGCCAATCTAGGATACAAATATAGGAGTTTAGCAGATCCAATCATAGCTAGCAAGCCTACATATGGAGTTGCAGGATCTGAAGAAGGGAAAGGAGGTTAAATCGGAAGCACATTCTGAAGTTTGGTGTATGAAGTGCAAGGCTGAAGGTCATCATAAGGATCAGTGCCCTGTATTCCGAGATTATATAGTTGCAGGAGGTCCTAACCCACTAAAGCCAGAATCATCCGCTGGATCAAGTACTAGTGTAAGTACCTATTACATAAATTTATACAGTCTCTAAAGCAATTTTTTTTTAAATTTTATAAATCAGTTAGTCATGATGAAAGAAATTGTTGAAGCTATGAACTAATGATGTACATGACCCCGTTTTATAGAGAAGGATGAAAACCGCACATAGAATGATCAAGGTTGACCTACAACTCGCAGAGGATTCCAAGGATGTGGAAGAGGATGAGGAGGAGGAGCTGGAAGAGGTTAGGGCTAGATTATTTGTTACAATTGCAGAGAACCAGGGCACTTTGCACACGACTGTCAGAATCCAACACGCCCTTCTTGTTAGTACTGTCGTTAATTTGATCATGTTATAGAAGATTTCCTGGTCTTAATAGAGAAGATGCAAGAGAATAAGAACCAACGACCGACGCAGAACATTCAGATGATGAGATTATAGTCACGCGAAGATGATCCTAGTATCAACATAGTCACGTGAAGTGGTGTAGCAATTGGTGAAGACAAGATTGAAGGAAAACAACTAGTATCAGATTTATGGTTTCAAAAATCTGGTGAGAAGAACGTTGGGTTTGATTTACATAGAGAAAAAGAGACGTTCATGGAGGCAAGAAAGACTTTTATGGATCTAGGTGCTTCTACGTCTCAATATCGAATGTCGATAGTGTCATGAAAGGGCAAACCTGAAGAAGCTACTGTGACATAGGATTCAGATCCCACAATGTCAAAATTGTTTCTACAAACCTACATGAAGTTATTACGGGACCAGAAGGTAGTAGAAGGAATGCAAAAGATAATAGATCACGGTGCTAGTAAGGATAAGCAGTTACCATAACAATGCATAGTCAATAAGGTGAACTGAAGCAAGAAGAGATCTGGTAGGGAGATGCGGTTGACTGCGCAGATTGGTGATTTCAAAATGGACTAGGTAATCCTAGACTTAGGCTCTAATGCTAACATACTTCTGAAGAAAACTTGGGAACGTATGCGAAAGCCTAAGTTACAGTGGTCACCAATTCAGTAGCACATATCGAACCAACAAAAAAATAATTCCAATGGGTCACTTGCATGGAGTAACTATAGATATTGAAGGCGCAAGATTTCGAAGTTATTGAGATAGTCGATGACAGTAATCCATACCCAACATTGCTCAGGATTGATTGGGTCTTTGACATGAACACAATCATTAACTTAAAGAAGGAAAGCCTGGTATTTGAAAAGAATTATCTTCGAGTATTTGTCCTGTTGGATCCAGCTGAAGGTGCATAATACACAAAACCAAACCGCAACTATTATGAAGATGAACACATTGAGAAAATATATAAGTTAACTACACAAAATGAATATTGGATCATCCCCACTATGGATGGAAGGATCAGTTGGGAGAAGGATAGTTCCTGCCACTCAGACTAAGGCGAAGAGTTAGAAAACTGGCAAAATTGGTTGCATGAGGTCTCTACATTGCAATGTAATCGACTTACAAAGTCACTACATTGTATATCTACTAAGGTACGTAAGTTAACCTACTATGATGGATTGGATGATGTCAATATATTTCTTGACCATTTTGAAAGGGATTTTCCAGAGGAACATCGGTTCCAGGCCTTAGATATAGAATTGAGAGCTATGCTTGTAAGATGGTGGGGTATGCACAAGGGTAATTTTGTTCACTGGAAGGAATATTGTAGAATGATGCGATTAAGATTTGGCTATGTGAAAACTCGACTCATTGAAAAATACACAAGGAAGGATGATTTGTGCGAACATCTAGCATGTTTTACTAAGGTGTGGGGTGAGTTACCTCAACCTGAGTGGGTACATATCTTTTTTCATACCCTGGATGTTATCCCAAAGAGCTAGTATTTAGAGACAGAGTAGTGACACGAGACCACTAATTGGGATGAGATGAAGGAAATTTTCTTACTAACATTTAGTTTCGAAGATGGGTTCGAATGCATTGATGAAGCACTTCAGGAGATTAAAGCAGCAATCTTCCAAACACCCGTAGAGCCTATCACATGGGTGTAGCCTGATTGGAGCAGACAGCTACAACATGATTTAAAATGTTACAATGTCACGATGGAAGAAGGTGATGAGGATTCACGGAATATTAATATCCTTGAATTAGAGGGACAGTGGAAAGTTGGTGGACATGTAAACATTGGCTCAGAAGAAGAAATAAAATTTGCGAACATTGGTGACTATTGAAATGAAGACATAGTGGATAAGGTCATTGAATTACTACATGAATATCAAGATTTATTTACAACTAAGTTATTTGACTTGAAAGGGATAGTAGGAGATTTGGGTATGATGAAGATCAATTTGAAACCTGATCCAAAGCTAGTTAAGTAGCATCTATATCAGTTGAATCCCAGATACAAGGAAAAGGTGACATAGGAACTGGATAAGATGCTTATGGTCAGAATAATTGAGCCTATAAAAGAATCCGAATGGGTCAGTCTTATGGTGGTACAAGAGAAGAAAACGAAGGATGATAACATGATTTGCATAGATCTGTAGAAGTTAAATGATGCATGTGTACATGATCCATTCCCTACATCGTTTATAGATGAAGTTGTCAAGAACGTTGGTGGACAATAATATTATTCATTTACAGATGGATTCTTAGGATACCACAAAATTATTAAAATTGCATCGGAGGATAGAAGCAAGGCTACCTTCACTATAGAATGGGGGTCATTTAAATATACAATCATGACTTTCAGACTAAAAAATGCTCCTCTGATTTTCTAAAGGGTGGTTGTTGCAACAGTCAAGGAATTCATTCATAAGTTTTTGCAAGTATACTTCAATGATTGGATAGTGTTTGGGCTGGTCACTAAACATGTCTCTCGTCTGCTCCTGATGTTGGATACGTGTAGAAAATATCAGATCTCCTTGAACTTGAAGAAATGAATTTTGTATGTACCTTATGGAATATTGTTAGGCCATGTTGTCTGTAAGTAGGGATTGATGTTAGACCCTGCTAAGATTGTGTTGCAGGTGAGAACACCCTAGGGTCTTAGGTTGAAAACCCCAACAGAGAGGAGGGAAAACAACATAAAGAAATGATCAGACAAAGAATCTAAATTCTTATTATACTGAACTGGGAAGAAGTGTCCTTACTTGGAGGTCCTACGTTTGGGTAAACCCTACAGGGTGCAAACCCTCTACTTCTCCTGATGCCTTTGAAACCTGTAAATTATTCAAGAAAAGCATATACAACAATAGAAATGAAAATCATATTCATGATATATATGTTAGATCATATAAATGAATGAACAATTACGCATTAATACAAGATTTATAAACGAATAAAAATATATATCAATGCATAAACATGATTAATATCAGGAACAAAACAACATTTGTTTATTTATGTAAGCTACAAGAAAGGTGGAAAACAACAACCTGAGTCTTTCTCCAGCTCCAAGTGGAACCGTCCTTCGGATTCATCCTTTCCCAGCCTCAACAATCTTCCTTGATCATCATACACAAGGATATCATAAGAGGGATGAAGGATATCTCAAAAGAGGAAACAAGGGTTTCCTAAAGCTTTGGGGAGTGTAGGAGGCATAGGTATTTCATCAGACTCAATCAGGGATCAATCAACTATAATATAAATATATCATTTCTTCCCTCTTAAGGCCTTCTCATGGAGGTTTATTTATACTTCTCCAAATTAGTTTTTTCAGTTGGAAATAGTTGGGCCACGGGCTATAGGAGGTGAGTAACAGGTAAAACCCATAAACTCCACCCAAAATTAAGGAAATTTATTATTTTTAAGTGTTTCAACACATGTACATGGGTTAGGTATATGCTAACCTATGTGTACATGCTTTTATCACATGGGAAAATAGCGTATAGGAAATAAAACACTGTTTTTTAGATTTTGGACCAAGTCTAGAAAGGAAGGGTTGCCCTAGGCCAGAATCAAAGCATCAGATCTACCAAGAGTGATAAATGGTGCTATAACAGATGCACCCTAATATATGAGGTCAGGAGGGGTACATTATGGCTGAAATATATTAAGTGTACAAAAGGAATCATGTCGAGACTGAGGAGGAGTTCACTAGAATTCAGCTTGCCAAGCTAGTGAAAGAGATCAGAAAGAAACTGTTGTCTGAGGTGGGCATATCCATGCTCAGAGATAGTAAAGCATGTCCACATGTTAAGTAAAAAAGCGAATCAAATATACATACAAGTATAAAGGAACTGAAAATATGTAATGGATCATCCAATTATATCCAAAAAAGTACATGTATGAATATCAAATTTGAAGAAATGATCAATGATGCTGAAGTATGAAGCTGATCATTGAAGTCATAAAGCTGATCGAAAAAATACCAAGTCAAATGGTGGAATAAATGGTGCTACACTGCAACTCTGGTGCCAACATATAGGATGTCACTGTAAGAAACTACAACATATAAGGTGGATGGTGTCAACTAGCAGAAATAGGAGCATCTGACAAGTGAACCAAGAAATGTTGATGCAAACCCTAGGTCTTCACCGACCGTTGTGGTACATTTCTATACAATGGGAATAAATGATCTGAAGTCGACCATGTGAGAAATCGTTTGATTACTGGTCATTGATGTATACCATTAACAAACACGAGACTGCTCATCGATAATGATGATGAGAGCCAAGGTACCTAGTACAATCTAACAAGTGCGAATAAATGAGCTGTAGTCGAACACTTGGAAGAACCTATCAATCAGGAGACAATAATGTTTTCCCATTGTCGATAGTGAAGGAGTTTGCCATTAATGATTGCAAACCCTAAGGTACTGCCAAATGGACTCTAGATCTCTTTCCTAGAGCAATGAGCTGAGGTCGATGGGAAAATATCTGCTAGAAGGAAGGCACTAAGGCATCCTTCATCAATCTAGCATGAGTGTAACTTGTAGGGCAATAATGTGGAAGGAATCATATGAATAAAGATGTAGTAACCCAATCGAAACATGTTTCCAGCGTACACAAGATGTGGCTAGTGCATGATAGAAACCCTCTGAACCAACCAATAATGAAAGTTATCACAAAAGTGAGGAATCCATGAATAGGGTCAAATGGAAACCAAGGCACTGGACAATTCCCAATGTGTGATAATGAAAGCTGAAGTTGATCACAAGGGAAACCACTCAATCAAAGATCCATGATACCAATCGATGCTAAGCACAAGGTGAACTATAAATAATGAAAATAGGGTCAGGGTGTGGCTCTAGACCTTCCCTCAGAGCAAATTGTTGTAGCCGATAAGAGCAAGACCCACCAGCAAGAAGTCAATGGAGACCTTCTCAAACTAGCACGAGCAAAGGACCAAATAGTTGATGTGATAATGAACATGACTCTGACAACTAGGGATGGCTGATTGAAAAACAGGTCAAGAGACACCACAGGGAGGCTGACTTAGGTTTACTGCCCTCGAACAAAAGCACAACTCAACTGTGACTACATGGAAGCATATGATAACTTTGTATAAGTTTGTGATGTAGGAGGCATAAGCAAACTCTCCATATGATTGGAACAAATAACCAATTGGAGGAGTACTTGACTCAATAACAAGGTTAAGGCTCTCCCTAAGTCAAACTAAATGCCATCCCAATGGAGGAAAGACTTATTTTTTGAGTACTTTGTTCACGGGTGACACAACTGACTCGTGCTGCCATCAAATATGGAAATAATGTCATGTTCCCCCTCTTTTTTTTGGATATATAAATATTTTTTCCTTTTTCATATTTCTGAAGCCTGAAAAAGAATAAAAGAATTCTATAATAAAGTGGAAAGAACGAGTGTTGAAAAAGAAGATGCTCTAGTTCCTAGGAGGGGAACATTCCTATGCTCAATGCAAGGTGGTGAAACTGGTCAATGACACTCAAAGTAATGTTCTTTCCATGGGTAAAAGGGTGCATCAAGTTGCAGAGGGTAAGTGATTGCAAGGTTTATATTACAGAAGACATGGTCAAAATGTGGCTTAAACATGAGACCAAGTGAAGCCGACTCAAGGCCAAAAGGTGAATATAGTCAATATGTAATGCAACAGTACAACTCAACACAAAGGAGCCTCTAGGGTATAATGCCAAATATTAGCGAAGAATAATGAGAATGAATCTCCAACACACAAAGTCATGGAGGGACTAAAGAGGACTCCCGAGCCTACTCAATATAGCAGCATGGGCAACATATGTTAGCAAGGATCTAACTAAGATGCCCATGTAAAGGTTGGCTCTACCATCACGTCATGATTTTTAAAAGTCAGCGAGTGAAAATGTTTTGTGAATCAAGACATGATGGGGTCGAAACTATGGAAAAAATATCGTAGTATGGAGGGTAGTATGCAAAATGCAACAAAAAGTGATATTATCTAACCTTTATGCCAATAAGAAAGCGATACCTACCATGACAGGTTTGTAGTCATGGGACTAAAGAGATTTCTCAAAAAATTCTCCAAAATATCCTATAAAAACAACCCATTCCCGACACTCCAAGACAAAAGGTAAAAAAGTCCATAAGATAAAAATCAAATTTAGAAAAAATAATTTTTATTTTTCAACCTGCATAAGGTCTTTTGGACTAACATTTTTTTCATTTGTGTTTTGAGCAAGGAGTTGTGGAGAAAAATCAAACAAACTTCCTCCATCAAATTCACCCACTCAAATTGCTTCAAAGCTTCCAGGTAAACCTTTAATCATGCTTTTTATCATTTTTGATGATTTGTAGATGTTTTTTCATAATTTTGACTATAAGAAATTACGTGTTGGATATAGGTAACTCACGTATACGAAGACCCTACACATGACTATGTGAAAAGCGAACCTGTGTGTGCGCGAGTAAAAAATTTCAAACTTTGATTTAATGATTTGAAACATATTTTTTGGTAGGATGACTATTACCTGGCGTGAAAGGGAGCATAGTGCCATTGATAACCAAGTGATGGATGATCAAAATTCCTTAGATGATTTGAGAGGTTGTGGTTTGTTAAAATTATTCAAAATGCCAAATATGAATGCGAATACTTGATTTCTTGAGCTGCTAATTCATTACTGGAGTGTAGAAGATGATGCATTTGTGATTGATTATATGCCCCTGAGGATTGAGATAGAAGACATTTATTTCCTTATAGGTCTTTCTCGAAGCGGAGAGAGAGTGTACTCGACTGGTAGGACAGAGGTAGTCTCATTGTAGAAGACTATGTCTGCATATACTGTCCTGGAAACCCCGAAAAGGTTGGAAGTCAGATTCCAATCAAGTATGTAGAAAGTTTATCATTGAAAATTCTACTATTTGCCATAGCCAGGGTAAACGGTTTTGCTACTCTACACTAGGCTTCACGAGTGTCCATGAGCCTAGCAATGGATTGCCTCACTACTATCTTTTATTGGTGTACACCTCTGCTGACCAACATGAAGAAACAACACACTTCCATCTAGAAGGGTCAAACGAAGAATTTTGGATACGACACTATCTTATGCTCATTATTTTTTGAGAGAGTACATGGGCTTCATCCCAAGGTATTATCTACCATCAGTAGCCCAAGAGATCCACAGGTAGGCATATGGGTTGACTTGATGAAATGCTTAGGGGGTTGTGAGGTCCCTAGGATGACTTTTGATGGCGAGTTTTTCCTTTGGTGGGATCAACAGGTCATTGCAGTCGAAGACTACCCGTATGATGGAATGGATTTCCAAGGAGATCCGAATCTAGTATTTCCACTAGACGCAACATGGGGTGCCATAGGTATAAATGATTTTTTAATTTTTTAATTTTAAGATTTTTTGGATTTTAAATATAAATGAATTAAAAATCTTTTTGATGAGACAAGACACTTACAAAATTTATTGATCATGTTTCAAATGTGGGACCAGTGAGACCTGATGGAATTCCTCGACAAAGGCGTCATGAAAGTGTTGAAGGGGCTATAGCTAGGACTGAGAGAGTCCTCCATGCAGTCCAGAGAAACTTGGTGAGATTGACTCACCAGGTACCCATGGTGGCCATATAGGACTTACCAGAGGAGATGCAACAACGAGTGGTGGGATTTCCATGGGACTAGGTGCAACTATTTCAGCGTGTGACTAATGCCGTTGTTTTCTTTCTAGCTGCTCATCCTGAGCAGGATCGTTAGATAGATGATCAGATATTTTTGTCATTAGACATGATGATGGGCATAGGGCCAAATTTTGTAGGGAATTTTTTCTTGAATTTTGTATATTATTTTTGACATAAACACTCTATATATATAGACGATTTTATGATGATCATATATACAGATGATACTTCGATTATTTTTGATGTTTTAATGTGATGAATGATTTATATGCCAATCCAATGCTTGATTAACAATAGAATCTGATAAGGAATTTTTTTATCGTGGAATGTGAACAAATGTGATGTAAACAAACGATCTTTGCAATAAGTGCACTATCAAAAATTGGCGATACAAATAGGGATCTCATACCCGATAGATGTTATTTAGTTGAGATACCACTAGTTGTGAATCCAAATAAACTACTAATGAATCATTATCAAGAAATATCATTTTAGACAATAAATTAATAACAATAGTATATTTGATAATATTATTCGAAGGAGGATCGATACATACTCCTCTCAAAACCATCAACTGCCTAGATGGATAATAAATCACCTAAGCCACGGAAGCAAGGTTATGGGTGTGTTTACTGGCACCATCGACGAACCCTAGATATATCAACTCGTCCATCAATACTTGCCAAAGCAGATAAAAAATATCGACATCACTAAAACCAATAGTTATATATGTACAATCATACAGTATATACAAACAAGCAAATGCTCAACCGAAGCCTAAGCAAATTACTTCGTAAGGTAGAGCCCATTTCTGGGCTCTACCAACTTGTTTCCTTCAAAGTCAATCAATTCATAAGCTCCCTTTTTTAAAACTTGCTTGAGAATAAAGGGACTGTACCACATAGAACCACATGGACTTTAAGTTGCCTATCCCTAAGGCATCATTGTCTTGATCGTAGACCAAGACAAGGTCACCTTCATAAAAATTTCTAGGACAGACAACTTTATCGTATTGAGCTTTTACCCTCTTTTTATGGGCTTCATTTATTGTGGAAGCATATCGGCGCTGCTCATCAAGATTCTCTAAATTAACGAGGCCTTCTTCAAGACTGGAAGTATCGGGAAGGAGTTCAACAACTAGTTTAAGGGAAGGAATTTCACATTCTATAGGACAAATAGATTCCCACCCGTAAACCAATTGAAAGGGAGTAAAACTAGTGGTAGTCTTAACTGACGTTTAGTATGCCCAAAGGGCTAGATATAACATGATGTGCCAATTGGATCTAGCTTTGTTAATCGTCCTTTATAGGATGATTTTAAGGGATTTGTTCACGACTTCAACCTGCCCATTGGCCTGAGGATAATACAGAGATGATTACTCCTGTTGAAAAACCAACTTGAGAGCCAATTCAAACATCAGTTGATTTTGGAAATGACTACCATGGTCAGTGACAATCTCTTTAGGAATACCAAACCGGGAAATAGCTTGATTGAAGAGAAACAAGGCTATTGTTTCACATTCATTCTTGAAAGTAGGCATGCCACTTAGTAAAGTAGTCTACAACCACGATGATATACTTGTGATTTCATGGCGAAGGAAAATTACAAGTATTAAAGTCAATGCCCCATTTTGTAAAAGGACAAATGGTGATAACAAGGAAAAGCATAGCTGGATGTGCACACATTTTCCGAGTATAGACTTGACAAGGATGACATCTCTTGACCACCTGTTGATGTTGATGGATCCACCAACATGTAAAGGGATCTCTCTAGTAAGAAGTCCCAATTAGACCTCAGACTGTTTGGTGTAGAAGTCCCAACAGTGGGTCATATAGTAATGCCTTGACTGTGATGTCACATAGAGGCAAGTACTATAAATCTATTAGTAGCAAGGGTGTGACTACTGCAGTGAGTCAAGGAAGGTGCATGAGAGGTTATAACACAGGTGGGTTGAGATGAATGTGCCCCTTGGCAACCTGTAACAGTACTTAGCTGGGAAGGGAACACAGGAGCGAAGATGCATCACAAGTTGGAAAGAAGGTTAGTCGGCAATCCAAAGTGATGGTTAAACCAACAACACATCTACAACAAGATTCATATAATTGCATACAAACCAATTCATACATAACTGCGTAAGTTAAACAACATACATTGCTAAAGCAATCGGAATAGTCCAACAGCAACAACAACATATGTATGAAAACACTGGCTCTTATTATATAAAGAAGTGTAAGTTCCAATCATATAATAAATTCATGTAAACCTGCTAGCCCCAATAGTGGAACGTTACAGCCACATCCGCCTACTCCTCCAAAGAGATGTACTAGCTCCATGCAGTGGAGAATCCAAGGCACGTTACAATATTGTCCAAACTCTTTCCAAGATAGTCTTATCAGAAGCTTGGCTGACCAAAAAAGCCTCTACAATGAGTTATGAGGGAATATTTATAGCAAAGGGTGGGGTGACCCTTGACATTCCCCTTTGTGACAATTCAACTACCCTCATGACTCTTCACCTACTCTATGACTATTACATCCGACTATTGACACTTGACTTACACTTGACATGACGTTACATTACAATGCACATGTACTCATTTGAGACAACATGGCTTGAGTAAGCTATGCAAGACATCACTGACACTCGTTCCATTGTGATGAGATCAAATCTTTGGCATGCTTGTGATGGTGAAGGTGGTGAACTGATGCCAAGCTTGGTTGCCCGTGATGGTGTGCATTCACCTCATGGTGACATCTTGCTCAAACGAACTCTTTCCTTTGTTGCAACCAGTGCATTGGTTTGGCTCCTCCATCCAACTCATCTGCTAACATGCACATGGTCTTCTTGGGTGTGATTGAACCATAAACAAACTGATGCATAGTGTCTGTGTTGATCTTTAAGTGTGTGTTGGTGGTCATGCACATCAACTTTTCGAAGTACATGTTCAGCTCTAGTTGGACTTGCTTCTTGTTTTCACCTTGGTGAGTGTGATGAATGGGTTGGATTGCATGCGTGCACACAATGATATGCATTTTGATGAATCCCTTTCATGCGATCAACAACACTGCTTACCATGTCTACTCCGTGCCAGCTACTGGGATGGATCTTTAACTTGTACCAGTGCAGTTTCATCCATGAGTGCATGTTGCACTCACTGCTATTTCTGTTCCTATTGCAACTCGTTCTTCTATTTGTGTAGTTGCATGTTCTTCCTTGATTTGCTGCTTTAGCACATGCAACTCCTTCTTTGTTCCATTCTCTATCTTCATGCGATCTTCATGTTGCGCCGTCACCTCATAGCCTGAGTCTCCAAAGTTGCTTTCATCATCAGTGGATCTACTTGATCTTGCAACTTTGTTTGCCTCTATGTTTTCAACAATCTTCCTCTTTCATTTATTGTGTTTGTTGCATTCGCTATGTTCATTGTATTCACTGCATTCATTGTGTTTGCTACATTCGCTGTGTTCATTATATTCACTGCATTCATTGTGTTTACTACATTCGCTGTGTTTGCTGCATTCGATGTGTTCGCTGCATTCGATGTGTTCGCTGCATTCATTTCGTTCGTTGCATTCGATGCATTTGGTATGATGCCTTCAATTGTTGTTCATGACGTTTCTCTCTATGATATCTTGATGTTCTTTTCTATGAACAACTTGAAATCTTCGTGATTATGAAAGCTCATAAACATTTGATGTACTGCATCTCTAGGTGTGCTCTGAAGAGTTCCTTTGACTTTGCCCTCTTGGAAACCATTGTATCTACACTGCTGAGAGGCAGATGAATGCCTGCAATACCTAGAGACATGACAAGAAATCTGTCAGTCGAAAACTAGAATGAACTTGAAAACTGACTTTCAACATACCTGTGTGATTGATCATGAAGGTTGTGCAATTTCAGCCGAGAGGTCGGGAGAGTGACTACCAAGACTGCGAAAGGCACAGTCTAGGCTATTGGGAGACTGGATGACTACTGGAACTGCACAACGCACAATCTAGTCTAGATGTTGAGTGCTAGAATTTTGCAATGCATAATCTCAGTTGGCAATGGCTGCAGGCTCAGTGACTACACTACGCAATTTTCTAGGCTAGCAGTCACTATCCCTCAGAAATGCGCAAAACAATCCCGAGAATAGTGACTGGGTAGAAATGTGCATTTATGGAGAGGAAGATAGAGCCTTCCTTCCCCATATTGCACAATGATGTCTCAGTGAAGGCAGAGTCGCGACCAAGGTTGGTTTGACTCACCGATGGGCAACTGAAAGCAAATATGACAGTGGATGCATGACGACACTTAGTGAAAGTAGAAGTGATTGATAGTGCATGCAAACATGAATGAAAGATTCAGTAAACAGATCAACATGCATGTGGGTGAAGCAAGTTTCTAAATTGGCGACCGTTCATGCAAAACAGTTTCATGCATGCGACAATAGTGAGATGTCAATGAAAACTAAAATGGTGCTAGTACAAGCTAGTAAGTATCAAAATGACAGCAAGTGCTGATTGAAATTAAGTAGACATCATTCATACGAAGCAAAACACAAAAAGTGACAGAAATGCAACGCAAGGCATGGAAAGCGGGCTTATCCCAAAAAAATTGAGCTAAAAGTGCCAAGAGCTCCTAGATGTGATGCGGGATGTCAGAGCTGCAAGGGTGATGTGAGGGAAGAGCTCTACACCATCTGGTTGATGAGTTTTGATAACATCGAGGTTGTGACGCACATGCCACAAATCTAGGGAAAGCAACACTTGGTGGGAGGTTTCTAAAATGATCCTTGCATGTAACCTCTAACTGCTAAACGTAGATCCTTGAATCAAGGGATGCCTTTGCACGCTACCTTGGGAGAAGCAGCCCATGCATGCAATTCTATTTTGCTCGGTCCTGGAGGGAACCGGTCAAATCAGATCCACATGCAAGAGGTTGTTCGACTGCTTGAAGGAAATACACATTTCTAGCTGGGAGTTAGGATGACCGCCGAAGAGATTTGTGCAATTTCTAAGCAGAGCAACTAACTGATGCCCAGATTTGCGCAAATTTTGGGCTCAGTAGCCTTATTGGGGAAAATTGTGCAATTTCCACTAGGGGTGCTGAATGGAAGAATTGCACAATTCTGGAGCCCAACAGGTTGTGAGTCAGGATTGCACAATTTCTGGAAGGAAGGATGGTTGCCCTCCAAAATTGTGTACTTTCTTGGGGGAGCTGCTCGGCCTACAACTGGACCAAGTTCGGGTGATCATCCTATGAGGGGAATGCATCGAGATGTGATCAACAGGATGCCTTTGTGCAAGAAAAATAATGAAGCTTGTGAACTTGATGAAACAACACAAGCTAATGTGAAGGTTGGAAAGGAGGCTCCAAACCGAAGCTAAGGAAAAATCTTGGAGGGTGGTTGTAGACGCTACAACACTGCCTCAATACAATCTTTGAAGATCAAAGGCCAATCTTTGGCATGCTTGTGATGGTGAAGGTGGTGAGCTAATGCCAAGCTTGGTCGTCCATGATGGTGTGCATTCACCTAATGGTGACATCTTATTGAAGTGAACTCTTGCTTTCATTGCAACCGGTGCATTGGTTTGGTTCCTTCATCCAACTCGCCTGCTAACATGCGCATGGTCTTCTTGGGTGCGGTTGAATTTGAAACACATTGATGCATAGTGTTCGTGATGATCTTCAAGTGCGTGTTGGTTGCCATGCACATCAACTTGTTGTAGTACATGTTCAACTCCTGTTGGGATTGCTTCTTGTCTTCACCTTGGTGAGTGTACTGAATGGGTTTGGATTGCATGCATGTGCATAATGATATGCATGATGTTGAATCCCTTGCATACGATCAACAACACTGCTCACCATGTCTACTCCATGCCAGCTGTTGGGATGGATCTTTAACTTGTACAGGAGCAGTTTCGTCTGTGAGTGCATGTTGCACCCACTACTGTTCCTTTTCCTGCTACAACTCATTTGTTTTTCTGTGCAGCTACATGTTCTTCCTTGAGTTGTTGCTTTAGCAAATGAAAATCCTGCTTTGTTCCATTCTCTGTCTTTGCGTGATCTTCAAGTTGTGCTGTCACCTCATAGCTTGAGTCTCCAAAGTTTCTTTCATTATTAGTGCATTTGCTTGATCTTGCAACTTTGTTCTGCGTCTGTGTTGTCAAAAATCTTCCTATTGCATTCATTGAATTCATTGCATTTGCTGTGTTTGCTGCATTCACTGTATTCACCGCATTCACTGCATTCGTTGCATTCGGTGCATTCATTTCATTTGTTGCGTTCACTGCATTCGTTGAATTCAATGCGTTTGGTATGTTTCCTTTAACTGTTGTTCATGATGTTGCGCTCTATGATATCTTAATGATCTTGTGTACGAATAACTTGATATCTTCATGAGTAGGCAACCTCATAGACATTTGATTGGTTGCATCTCTAGGTGCACTCTAAACATTGTCTTTGGCTTTGCCCTCCTGGAAACCATTGTACCTACACTAATAAGAGGCAGATAAACACTTACAATACCTGTAGACATGGAAACACTCATGGCAAGAAATCTATCAGTCAAATCAACGATTGCTGGAATTGCGTAATGCACAGTCTAGCCTAGCTATTGACTAATGGAATTACACAATGCCCAATCTCAGTTGGTAATGGCTACAGGCTCAATGAAAACATTGCGCAATTTTCTAGGCCAACAGTCACTGTCCCTCAGAAATGTGCAAAACAGTCTTGGAGGATAGTGTCTGGGAAAGAATGCACATTTCTAGAGAGGAAGACAAAGCCTTCCTTCCTCAGATTGCACAATGTTGTCTCAGTGAAGGCAGAGTTTAGACCAAGGTTGGTCCGATTTGCTGATGGGCAACTGAAAGAAAATATGACAACGGTAGCATGGCGACACTTAGTGAAAGTAGAAGTGATTGACAATGCATGAAAACATGAATGAAAGATTCAATAAACAGATCAACCTGCATGTGGGTGAAGTGAGTCACTAAATCAACGACCGTTCATGAAAAATAGTTTCGTGCATGCGATAGTAGTGAGATGTCAATGAAAACTGAAACGATGCTAGTGCAAGCTAGTATGTATCAAAACAACAATAAATTCTTGATGAAATCAAGCGGAAAACATTCATACGAAGTGAAACAAAAAAGCGACAAAAATGCAACATTAGGCATGGTGATGAGTCTCATAAATGTGTAATTATATTGGCTCATTTTACCTCCTAACCTAGTCAAATAAACCATTCTCTCAGCTTATTTTATGATTTTCTAATTATATTTATGCTTATAGGGTGAGTTGAGTTAGTTATTATGCCATGTGGTCTAACATGTATTTATTGCAGATTATTGATGGATTTTAAGGTCAAAGTCAAGGATCTAGTGGCCAAACTATAGCAATAACTTGAAGTAGACAGAGGAGAGGACTTATAGGAGGGAATCCCCCTCATTTATTTCTCCTCACTTCGAATTCCCTTTCATTCAACTTGGAGTACTAGCAGCCGAATCATGCACTAGAAGGCAGCCGAGAAAGTGGAAGATGATTGAGAGTTACCTCGAGTTTTGGAAGCCAAGGCTCCTTGATTTTAAGGAAGCTGTTGATAGCTTCAGATGTATAAGCAGAGAGGCCTAGGGACTCACTAGGGTCGGATTTTATTTTCTTATGTAAACTCTACTCAAATTTCAAGCTTATTATTTTGTGACAATTTCATGTAATCTTGCTATTGTTTTGATAATGAAGATGGAATCCTTTTTAAGCTAGAACTGAGTTACCTCAGAGGGCTGAAGATCTTGGGTTAGGGCCCAATCCAAGTAGCCAAGCTTCTCTTTACTTTTATTTGTATGCTTTACTTCAGTTCGTAGATTAGTTTGTTGTTAGATGTATTTTCCTTATGGTTAAGAATAGGTTGCTTTTGATGATTTAGTAGTTTTCTTCCATTTTTGCTTTATGTAGTAGGTTAAACAGTGATAAAAAAAGATTCAAAAGGTTAGAAATAGTGCCTTGGCCTCTCTTCCTCCCCCTGGGACCATGATTTGAGGCAAATACTCTCTTGCTGCCCAAAAACACAGATTTTCCTCATTCATAGGACTTCTAGTGTTTGCAGCTCTTTAGTAGATTAATAGTCCAGTTTTGCTTTGCTTTAGATATCCTTTATCATGTTAATTTCTTGATTTGCAACAGTCCTCTTTCATGCTTTCCTTGCTTGCAAAATTTCTCAGCATTTCCTTTCATACAACATAGTTTAAACCATTTTTATGCAAAACTCTGTTTTTCCTAGGATGCACCCATTTCCTTTGTTGCTTGATTTTCTTGGTTGAATGTCAGTTTCTATGCAACGGATCTCTTCCAGTAGTAGGCCTGCTTACCAGCAATCACACCCTCCATCTGACCCATGCCCTACAGGTCTCCCAAATATCACTTCAATTCTTCCCTAGTTTCCTTTATTTTCCATAGAACTTCTTCCTCTCCTTGAGAAAACCCAATCATCTTTCTCTCTCCTGGTGGTTCATGGTAGACCTTAGGCACCCTAAAACCTCATCCCAACCTTCATCCACCTTTTCCACCAACTCTCACACCCTCAAAACAATGAAAATTTCTCTCGGCCTCCTCCTGTAGGCCTCCTATAGTTTTCCTGTTTTCCTCTTGTAGTTTCCTTGTGTCCTCCTGCAGTTTTTCCTGTAGGATTTCTTTTGAAGGCCGAGTGTGGGAAAAGCCTCCAGAAGGCCACCTAACACCTCTTAGGACCCATCCACACCATCCTAAATCCTCCCAAGCTCCAAAACCACCCTCTAATGCCACTTGTTCATTGCCACACTCACACACAATAAATTAGATGCATGATTAAATTCACATAAAAACACATAAAAATTCAAAAATATGTTTTTTTGCTTATTTACTTCTAGAAATAGCATGGTGAGATGTTGTTTACTTCCTTGAGTAGGTAATGGAATTTATTTTATGGTTTTCATAGTTTTTTTGGCAGAAGTAGAATTGGCTTGTTAATTAGGCTTTACTAGGTTTTGCTTTACATTCCAGTCTTTCTCCTTTCTGCAGTTAGAATAGCATCTGTAGAATAATCTTTCTTTCCTTTCACCACACATAAAGCTTCTTCTAAAATATATAGAAGTTGGCTTGAGCTCCTAGTGATCTTGCACCAGCTAAACAAGTGACAAGCTACGGTGAGAACTAGTACTTGTGGATACAACACCGATGCTTCCAAGTTTGTTACGAACTACCGGGTTGATAAAAGTAAAGTTGGAAGCCCAGGAGTTGCAGAATTCTTGCTGCAATACTGGCACTCACCACTTTTTGGCACCGTTTCTAGGGAAGCGTTAGAGTATTCTGTGATTATTTCTTTCTTCTATTTCCTATTGCAACATTCTGTAATAGTTTATTTAAGCAAAAGTCGACTAGTCATTTCTTTCCTTTCAGTTCTGCATTTCCTTGCTGTCCTTTTCAATTTTGCAAATTTCCATTCAGAAATTTCATTTCAGCTAGTTGCAATTTGTTTTGTTCAATCACAATTTCATCTTCTATAGGTACTATCAGTGTGGGGAAAAAGAAACAAAAACCAACTATCACGCGGAATGAGTCAAGGTTGCGGACAAGATCGACCTTCCTAGTATCTTCAAATATATAGTGACAAGCAAGCCAATCAAAAGCTATCTTTCTCTAAATATGCAATTAAAAACAAAGGCAAACAAGTGTTTTAGGCCTACCTTGGGTCCAATGCAAGTTTGTGGAAGCCTCACTCCCTCGCTCCAAATGAGCTTCCTTGAAGTGTAATTCTGCAAACACAAACAAGCAAACCAAATTAAATAGCACTTGAAAAGCCAATATCATAAAGCATATTCATCATAATGATCAAGGAGATTATGAAACAAACCACATAAGACAATTTGTTGAGAAAAATGAATCTTATTGTATTAATTCAAATGAAGAAGAACTTTACAACCTGTGCCTTGATGTTGTACAAGCTCCTCCCAGGGTCCGACAAGAAGTCTCCTCTACTTTGACAAGTTTCACTCACTTCCTAATGAAACCAAAAAGGTATGTGATCTCTCCTCTCAAGTTTAACCAGGAAGTCCCAATTCCATCAAAGGGATAGCTCCTCCTATCAAGGGATTAGCTCCTTCTCTTTTGGGATGCATGAACCACCTTGGAGTGAACAATCCATGTCAAAATCCTTCTAGAAACATCTAGAATTAACCCAAAAGTGAGTTTTTTAGGATAAACTTGCGCCTTTTTGACTTTTACAGGGGTACGCACCCACCCCTTACAGACAGAGCGTGCAGGTATGCAGGTAATATGAACAAAGGGTGCGGATCCGCAGGTAAAAGTAGGAGAAAGTGCGGAACCTGAGTAATATTGATTTTCAATGTCTTTCTCTCATTTGCAAAGCTTGACATGAAGAGCTAAGGTCGGAGACTTGCTTAGGAGGCTAGTATAAGTGATGATAGACCCATACTGACTGCAAATAATCATGGTGACGATATTTTTGTGTAACAGGTATATTTGCTTTATCATATATTTTCAGGTCACATCCATTACATTTTCTTCCTTTGAAATAGTATAATGAATGCAATTGGTTTCTCTTCAATCTATGGATTTATCTTAGCTGCTCATAGAAGACAATACCTGTGCTTATCACAAACCTATATGTGTTATTCACTAGCATTGCAGTACCTGTAAAATTACAAATTACTTGTGCATTCGATTAACCTGTAAGACCTGTATTAGTTTAGATCTAAATTAGATCTTGGTAGAAAATGATACCCATGTCATGTTTGATCTGAAACCTTCTTTTGCATTCCTTTACTTCTATCATTTCACCAGAAAACCATGGTTTAGGATTCTGTGTTGTTTACATCCCTATCCATCGAATTCCACTTTCTGTTGGAACATTGCTGCCTAGGACTCTGTTTGTTAAAGACCTATGCATCTATTTCCCTCCTTCCTCTCCTTCTATCCACCATTACTACAACTTCAGTTTTAAGCTGTCTCATTTTCGTGTGTCGGCCACTAGAAGAAAAAGTCATTTCTCTTTGATACTACCCCAATATACCCCAGTATTTGGATCCATGAGTTGACTTGAATCTACCTCATTGAAGGCTTATCGAACTAAGCCCCTCCTATTACCTTTTTTATGTGACAATTGGAGTGCTAAAAATCCCTCACAGATAATCTCTTAAGAACTCATCTATTTAAGATGTCCTAGGCACTGGTCTACAATCAACCTAGAGGTTGTCTCTAGGAATATTTCTCTGTTTCCTGAAGCACAAATTCCTCACAGATTCAAATATCCTCTGTCTCATTGTGTGCAAAGAATCAATCATTGTCTTGGGACAATACTCTCATAAGGATATATATATAACGTGATCCATAGATAGAGATGATTGAAGTTAGAACAATCTTGTCAAGTGAAAGTCCCGGATTATGGAATACATTGCGAAAGAGGAGAAAAAAACTTTGCATAAGATCAGTTTCAAGGTTTTGGAGGGCAAGTTTCTCTAGTGCTACGACAACTAGAAGGAGAAAGAACTTAGAAGTATGTGAAAAGAATGACTGTGCATAACTCATTAGATAGTGACAAGCATCTTGGAAGTAAGTTCGAGTCAAACCGTTTTGTTAAGGGTCTTGGTATTCATCAATAAGATATCTATAAGAAGAGATTGATGGGTTTTCCTCTCAAGAGGAGAGGTTTTTCCCTGGATTGAAGCCTACATTTTGTGTACGTGTACTTTGTTGATTTTCTTGTTTTTGATAATTGTTTGATGATTTAAAAACAAGCAAACGTAAAGAAGTTAACTCAAGAAAATAAAATACATCACAAGCAGTTGTTAATGATGGAAGAATCATTAATAATTTTGCCTAGATTCTTCAACATGGAATCAAAGATATGGTTATAGTCTAAGGAAGGGAAAAAAAGAGACATTCAAGGATCAAGTGTCAGACAGGGCATCAAAAGCAAGCTGAAGGGTTTTGTCAAAATTGAAGGATCAAGTCTACAACAAGCAATCTACAAACAACAAGATCTTGTGTCTCCACAATCATCATCAAAGGGTCATCACCAAAATGAAAGTAACAAAAACTCCTATATAAGTCTCGGTTAACACAGTGAAGGTTTGTATCTCGGCATACAATCGTGGTAGATACTCTATCTCAGTGAAGGAGAAGAATATACAGTCTCGACATTCCTACGATCACGGTCACAGTCATACAAAATTGTAGTCTCTATGATCTTGTGATACAATCTTGGCATGATATCTAATGACTATTACAGTCTCAACTTGTGAAGAAGATCAGAGCTCGACATACCATGTCTTGACATTTCATTGTGACTATTGTCTTTGTCCGAAGTCTCAAGCTTAACTGTGATATAAAGTATCTCAATGAAGCATACTCTGTCTAGGTTTAGTCATGATGAATGAATCACACATTAACAAGTTGAACGAAGTTATAATCCTGGTCTCTAGACATACTTACAAGTATTGATTATATCTCCGTGTAAGATCTTCGTGTTATAATGATGAGTCGAGTAAAGGTATGATCCCAGTGAAATAACAATGAAGATCTCAGTGAAGTTGTAACAATGGAGTAGCAATCTCTCTACACAACTTGTATAGTGCTCATAGACATCACTGTCTCGGTACAACGTCATAACAATATACTTGTCACAATCTCGGATCTTGTCTATGAACATGATATCAATAGCATGGTGCTCGGATCAACACATGAGTCCTTCTATATCACTTTCATAATTTGGATAATGCTCGATATAGGTGTTTGCTGCTACACTCCTAGGAATGTTGAGTGTGATAAAGTCCACTTGTGGGACAACAATATCACTAGCATGTCAACAATGTTTTCATATGTAGGAGTCAAAAACACCTTCAAGATTAATTAGGAGTCAAGATAATGTCAAGATCACAAATGTCATGCTATGGTTCTAGAAGGTATCCAAGGAAGTCTTGATCAAAGGATACTATTAGTTCAAGATAAAGAAGCATCAAGGTGAAGATCTCATATTCACATGCCAAGTAAGCATTTTTCATGTTTTTGGTTTAGTGACTTTGTTTTGCAAGGAAATAGAAATACTAGATAGTCATAGTCATCATGGAAAAAGTCCTTGCATAGAATGAGGAGGATAGTCTTAGTCCTCATAGATGAGTAAAGTCGTTAAATAAGGTCTCCTTTGAATTTATAAGGTAGACATTAGGGAAGCTAGTAAAGGAATTACAAAGAATATGATTCTTAAAAGAACATTGATAGGAGGAAAATAAGCCCATGGTAAGAGGGAGTAAAATTCGTTTTGGGCTCCTAGATCCTGCATAGAATGTGACTACAATATATAATGGGATATGGTGTGACATCATGGAAGTATTAGAAACAATATCTCATGACATCATCATGAGGGTGACTAGAATCAAAAGGATAAGTAAGAAACCTTTGTCAACAACTTTCTATGAAAGAAGGCAAGTTGTAGGCAACAACTTTGCATAAAACAAGCATTTGAAGAATGATCATCATGCAAACAAGGAAAACTTCTACTAGATAGGGATCTTTCAGATCCTCAAGATTCTCTGATGAAATATTCACTAGAAGATTCACTGATCTAGGGATGAAGCAAGTGTTTCAATAGAAAATCCAACTTGTGGAGTTCATGAATGATGATATGATGGCGTAAGAGAAGTTCAAGGGGTTGAAGATATTTCAACCAAGGAAGCTACTGAAAGAAGCCTGGACAACCTAAAGATAAAATGAGGTATGTATACTTGTATTTAAACTTTATAATGTCATGTTGTATGGTTGCAAATCAATACTTCTATCTTGAGAAGCATGATCTAAGGAAAATGATCTCCTCCTTTGAAAGGATGCAAAAAGACATAAGTCACACCAAATTAAATCAACATAATATGTCCTCATATGAAGTATGAGGTGATTGACTACGATTATAGAACTCTGATTAGAATCCCTTGAGAATGAAATGTGTGAGAGCAAGAGAGATCGTGATCTATGCAACCATGATGAAGGTGTTAGCACTTGAAATTTCACCTCAGGTTGAGACAGGTAAACCTCAAGGCTACATCAAACCATTCAGCCTCGTAGCTAGCCCTACGGGGTAGGAGAAGGCTCTCTCCGGTCTATCTCGTAAAATCTTCAATTAGGGAGATGACCAACAAAGTAACACTGATATTAGGCTAGTAAACTGATAAAAGGGGTTTTTAATAAAATGACGAGGTTTTTCTGGGCTGCTTGGGCAAAGTCACAGTTTGAACAGAGAAATATAGTGAACAACACAGATTATCGACTGAGGCAAGGTAGGCAAGAAATTTAGCATCAAACTTAGATTTAAATGGTATGGAAAGACTGGTGAGGAGCTGACAAGGGCATAGGAGATGAATCCTTGTCAAACAGAGGAAACCATTAAACATGAACAAACTTATAGGCAGAGCATGGCAGGCATGAATTCTTACCTAAGCACTTCATTTGCTCAGTTAGAAATGATCATGTAGTGAAATGAAACATAACATATTACATATGAAACAAGAGAAAAACTTATGCTAAATTATCATACCACAGGGATCTCAGAAGTTAGAGCTGTGAAATTTTCATTAAAAATCTTGCCAATGACTGTACAATGAAGCTCTGCTACGCTACAGCAGCTCTCAGCCCTCAGAAAAACTCTCTCCCCCCCTTACAAATGAATTTTTTAATATAATAAATACCTGCTGCTAAGGAAAAACAAATCGACCCAAAATCCTGGCGATTTGTTTTATCATTATTAATATATAAAACTAAAAAAAAACGATCGGCGCTGCTGAGATGGAATAATGCATCCTTTCACAAGTAGCGTTCACAGGTGTCAATTTGAAGATATAGGCAATCTAATTGTGTATGCCATTTTGCAACTGCTCCCCAAATTTTGCCATTTTGCAATGCGTTGGCCATTTTACCGAAATTAGGAAAAGATTTTGCTAATCTGGAGTAAATCCACCACATATATTGAATTGAATGCCGGACAATTCAATTGCCAAAACACAGAATCTTTCTTATCCAATAATGATGGGCATATTTGTTGAGCATGGTGCAATACCGATGAAACTAACACATGAATCTATGCTTTCAGGCTTCTGCGGCTTTTGTTGAATGAGAAATGGAAAAGACTGCTCTTTCCAGATGTCCCCAGCCTCTTTCATCTCTGTCATTTGAATGTTTTTGTTCTTCCTGGAAAAAGGGCTTGACACCCTTGAATGCAATCCCTCTGTTGTCTTAGTTGCAGGTTCTTCTACATTCATACTTCCATATTCACAATTATTCTCGATGCTAATGGGCTCATGTTGGTTGTCATGATCTTCATTTGTCCTTCGAATGCCATGCGTAGATTGCACAAAAGTAATTGAATCCCTCATCAATTGCACTCCCCATTAGTATAAGCAGTTAGGAAAATATAAACCTGCTCCTCTATTTCAATCGATACATCCCCTGTCTTTGAAAGAAGACCAGACATAAAATCCTCTTTCATTAACCGAATTAAATCATCAACCATATTGGAAACATAACAGTAGTTTCAATTTTGTGTTCTTAGGGCTTGGACTGTCGTTGGTTCACGACTGAGGGTCTGTGCATTAAAATTGCTGACAACAGGACTACTATCAAAGTTCATTTGTGACCCATATGTATTAAAAACTCGGTAATATGTATCATTAATCCATGCTGGCTATGATAGTCAAACCTTAGAATCTTTCCAACACGGCTCCCTTTATCATAGAACTAGTAAAGAAATTCTCAACTGCAATGGCCTCATTTTTAACAGTTTCCATCAATTGGTCTACTAAATGAGATCCAATGAAGCCAACACCTCCTGTCATCAATATTCACAGGTTTGCCTGAGAGAAATGAAAGTAACATAATAAAGAGTGTTTGAAGGAGGCATCGTTAATTAACAGTTACATGATGATATTCGAAACCCTGAGGTTTGGCACTGGCGGTCTTGTACAGATTGAGAAGCGAAAACCATAGCTTGTTTTTCCATCTGGCATTGATACATGTTACGTGGACTTTGATTGTGGTCAGACCAAGGGGTTAGACCAGCAACAACACTTAGTATTGCAGTCGGATGTATTTCTTCGTTGGTTGCAAGAACAGTGCAAATATCTTCAACAGGTCCGCAACTCTAATATATTAATGGAACCATTAGATCAGATAAGTCTGTGTAGTGGCGTGTGGTGAATGAATGATGCGATCTAAGGCTACCAAAGTTTCCAGAACCAACATCCATGATGAGACCAAAACATTATCCAACCGATGCGCTATGTTAAAAAGAGTCCTGAGCGCCTGCACATTTCTTGGGTGTAAGAACAACAGAATCTTTTTGATCAACAACATGTTCAGTACGCTTTGAGCCAGGAGGTGGTAAGGGACCAACAGTGCTCCTCCTATCTGAATCATTTTGAGTACTTAATGTGAACTTGCAAAGAGAAGCTAGAAATGCATTAAGAGGTTCCACTGCACGAAGATTGCTTGAAGCCTGTGTGAATGCTTGGTAACCTTTCAGTATTTCCAATACAATAGCCTCACCCTGTGACCTGGATAATACCAATGACAGAGCATGTAGAATAGTTCTCCACATTGAATTGACCATAGCAATGCAAAGAGATGCAAGCTCTCCACCAAATCTAGCTGATGATAGATTATTCTCACATCTAGGAGAGTCCAACTCACCATGTTCAACAGCTTCATCTGTTAATGTAGCTATAGTAAAAACAACTCCTAGTAATTCTTCAACTACTAATGTAATTGCATGAGCCTCACTTGCAACCACCACAGCGGCATTCCTTCTCCCTCCATTTCCACCATCAATACATTTTATTTCCATATATATGCTTGTCACTGCTGCTCAAATGGGTCAATAAGTTCTATATTATAAGATAATTCATTTATGACCATTTCCAAAACAGGTGTTCGGGATCTCCAGTGAGACTTCTCCAAATAGCTTTTTGCCTCTGATTGCTGATGATGTTTTGAATTGTGCTTGTGCAGAGATAGGAGCTTGAAGTCACTGCCAGTTTTAAGAACTGAAAAAACAAATTACATAATCTAAAAAGCAACATTTAAATAATTTCTTCTTCAAAACCCTGTTTTGAAGAAGAATCAATCTCTGACATGAGACGGAGTCTAACAGAAGGAAATCAACATCCGAAGGTCCAAGAATAGTTGACTACGAAATCTCCTGGAAATATATGAATATTTTGATGAAAGTATGAAAAAAATGAAAACCCTTGAAAATAGATATCTTTGGGAAACATGTCAACAAGTATGTAGGATGCTGAGACCCACTGAAATGATGTCGTGGTAGAAATCCATTTCAAAAGGTATGATTTGATTTAATGTTATGCCTTGATTTCTTGAATAATTTCTAGATGATTTCATGTAGGGCTACTAGAACAAGAGTTGTAAGCACAAGGACAACTAGCATTCATGTGGTGGATGGAAATTCCTCAAAGAAGCATGAAGAGAAAGAAGTAGCTAGATGGAGAAGGCTCTAGATATGTACCAAGAAGGCCATTTTTCATCAAGAAAGAAATGTCATGACGAACCAAGAAGGAAAGTGATCGATGGCCAATGCCCTACAAGGAAGAAACTCAACTGAATTTCATGACATCAAGGAAAGAAGTTGATAAAGCAGTTGAAGGACCCACGAAGAAGAAGCAACTGATGTAAAGGAGAGTCCCTTGAGGGAGCTTTGAAAAATCCCTAATTAAGAGGGAGCATGGATTGAGTCACTCCGAATTAAAAGGTAGTGATAGATGTGTTCTTCCATTTCATGTGTCATGCACTAGACCTTGCACTAGACCAGGACTAACAACCGTAAGTCTTAGTGAAGGACATGAATGGAAATGTAGACACATGGTAGACAAAAAATTATTGTCTTCACATGGGAAGAAAGAATGGAGGATTGGACAATCATTTGGCATCTAATGCTCTTTGAGGATGTGTACGACATCTAAGATAAGATTAGGCAAGAGGATCGATATTCTTTGAGGGGTGGGAACCCAAGATAAGAATAGTCCTAGAAGGACATACTCAAGTGAACACCCGAGTGGGTATGTACCTAGAGAGACAATGATGAAGGTGTATAAAGTCATTGGTCTTGCCAACATTGTGACATGATTTATTGTAAGATAAAATAGTTAGTCAAGGCCTTGCTATGTGACAATGCTGGTTATATGATGCTATACAGATGGATTACTAATCCGACTCTTCTTGATAGATTTCTTATATGTTGATAATAACCATGTACCATGTATGAAAAACTTCCCTTGTTAAGAGGGAGTTTTGAAGAAAAGTGTAACTAGGTTTGGCTTTTGATCACAAGATATAATTATTATTTTATAATAAAGAAACAAATGTATATTGTATTTCCTTGCATCATGGGTTTCATGAGAAAGAAGTGTTTTATCTAGGTCAAAGACTTCTTCTTCATGTATTTAGGATTTATGAATATAATTACAAAGGTTATGTTACACAAGGAGAACTCATACTCCAAGATGCTGTCATTATCTCTCACCATAAGTTAAAACAAACAGAACAAGTATGCAAGTGATCTCACTCCAAAAGGACAAGAATTTAACTTGATACGTATCTCGGTGAAGAATTACAGTGATACGCAGGAAATTACATCAATCACAAGTTTTGGGTAAAGGAGCCTCTGTCTTCATTGCAGTGATATGAAAGAATGGTGAAATACATATATCTCTATTTCGAAGTAAGGTAACCTCTATTTTTCATTACAGTAATACGAAGAAGGGTTCCATCACAAAATCAGATATCCTCTGTCTCATCGTGTGCAAAGAATCAATTACTGTCTTGGGACAATACTCTTATATATATATATATAATATATATATTATATTATATATATATATATATATATATTTATATATTATAATTATAACGTGATCCGAAGATAGAGATGATCAAAGTTAGAACAATATTGTCAAGTGAAAGTTCTGGATTGTGGACTACATTGCGAAGAGGGAGAATAGAACTTGGCATACGATCAGTCTCAAGGTTTCAGGGGGCAAGTTTCTCCATTGCTATGACAACTAGAAAGAGAAATAACTTAGAAGTATGTGAAAAGAATGACTATGCAAAATCCGTGAGATAATGACAAGCGTCTTGGAAGTAAGTCTGAGTCAAGTAGTTTTGTTAAGGGTCTTGGTATTCATCAATAAGGTATCTATAAGAAGAGATTGATGGGTTTTCCTCTCAAGAGGAGAGGTTTTGCCCTGGATTGAAGCCTACATTTTGTGTACGTGTACTTTGTTGATTTTCTTGTTTTTGATCACTGTTTGATGATTGAAAAACAAGCAAACATAAAGAAGTTAACACAAGAAAATAAAAAGACATCACAAGCAATTGTTAATGATGGAAGAATCATTAATAATTATCCCTAGATTCTTCAACATCCATAACATGTCTTCAATAATATAATTTACTCTTTTGTTTGTCCATCAATATCTAGATGTGTGCGTAATTTCATTTGTATATTGATCTAAAACAATCCCCTTGGGCATATCATACAAGTTGATTTTTTCCTTCATGAATATCTCTATCACATTCATTACTTAATAGGTATATTAGACTAGAGTGAAGTGTGCACTTTAACTTACCTAGCATCACCATGATGGAATCATGTTGCCTTATTATCCTAGGTAGACTAGGGATAAAATTCATTAGGACATCTTCCCATTTCTATTAAAAAAGCGGGGAAGGTTACAATTCATGTTGAATGCCTATGCTTTATTTTGACCTATTGAAATTCCAAACATAAAAAAATATATTCCACCATATCCATTTTCACACTTGCTTAGAAATATTATTTTCTTACTACTAGTCATTTAGTGCCTTAGGTAATGTACAATGTGCATTTCCATTTATACAAGTGTCCTCAATCCTATTGAGTTGGGCACATCCATTTGACCTCTACATATAATAAGTCCATATTCAACTCACTAGTACCTTTCATCCTTATACTCTACTTCCAAATTTTTTATTATCTATAATCCCTCTTTTATTGGGTGGTAGTACTTATTTATCACAAGAAGTTCATTCTATTGCACATTAGTGTCACAAGTTGATGGTAGATAAATGCTTTATTATAACGAGTGTATTTGTAACTTGATTCTGTCTCATTGATGTGTTTGACCTAAATATTGTATCCATATATGAACTCTAAATACCTTCTCTACCTAACATTCAAGAGTGGTTGACTAAATACATGTTTAGTTGGGGGAAATGTGGGAGTTGCAAGAGCTATACCACATGAACAAGGCTTGCCACTGCATTTGCGGGTAGAGGCATGTAACACAATAGTCTACTTGCAGAACCAGAGTCCTTATCAGATTCTTGGTATGATTACACTAGAGGAGGCCTTCTTAGGGAGAAAGATGGATGTGTCTCATTTTAGAATTTTTGGAGCCTCTATTTACTGCGATGTCTCCAAAGATTCTAGGAAGAAACTTGAGCTGACAACAGAGTTGGGAGTTTTTGTGAGTTACACCAAAACTCCACACAATTACCGGGTGTACTTACCTTCCCTCAAAATGACATTTGTGTGAAGGGATGTAAAGTTTGATGAGGAGAAAGCAATGAGATGCTCTCTTGAGAGGGAGCTTCAAATATCATCAGAAGAGGATCTTTTAGCCCATAAGGAGGAGCATCGAGAAGATGTGGAGCAGTGACAAATGGAGGTCCAGCAGAGAGGAGGTAGAGTGGAGACATCCACTCAAGCAAAACCATCCAGAGTAGGTAGGAAAAGAATTAGGGAAGTTGAAACACTGGTGCAGGATGTGAGGGAGAATATGGGAGCTCCTTCAAATTTGCATAGGCAAAGGAGGTCACCTGAGAGGTACACTGGATACATGGCTCTAATGTATGAGGTTGTAGAGATTGAGCCATCCTCTTTTGAGGAAGAAGTTGAGCAACCAGTTTCGGTTGATGTAATGGAGGAAGAATACAAATCCATCATGAAGAACCATGTTTTGGGAAATGGTCCCAAGATCGACAAATAAATTAGTTATTGGTTCGAGATGGATCTTCAAGGTTAAGTGTGCGACAAATGGAAGCATAGAGATGTAATAATTCCAGATTTTTGGCCAAATTATTCTCTCAAGTTGAGGGAATTGGCTATGAGGAAAAATTTACTCTCATAGAAAAATATTCATCCATTAGATCAATTCTTGCACTGGATGCACAGATGGGGTGGAAGATCCACTGGGTGGATGTAAAACTAACATTTCTCAATGGTGTTATTGAGGAGGAAGTGTACATAGAGAAACCAAAAGGTTTTGAGACATTTGATCAGGAGTCTTATGTGTGTAGACTTAGGCAAGCATTGTACAATCTCAACAAACACCTTGAGCTTGGTGCACTCATATTGATAGTTATCTCACTAGATTGGGCTTCAACAAAAATGAAGCAGATGCGAACCTCTATCATATTTTGGTAGAAGGAAAATTGCTTATGATTGTTGTATATTTTTATGATTTAATATTGATAGTTGATGAGAAATTGATCAACTCTTGCAAGGAGGACCTTGCAAGAGAATTTGAGATAAAAGACATGGGTCTCATGCACTAGTTCTTCAGGATGGAAGTATGGCAAGGTGATGGGGAATTTTTTTGCGTCTCAAGGAAAGTATGCCAATGAGATACTACAGATATTTCACATGGAGAGTTGTAAGCCCATGGAGACACCTCTAGAGACCAACTGGAGGAAGGAGAATGCCTCTTCATGTGAAGAGGTTGATACTACCATTTAGTGACAACTAGTGGGTTCACTAATATATCTTGTGAATGCACGACTAGATATGTGCTACGTGGTCAACCAGATGAGCCAAGCTATGGTCATGTCGACCAAATCATATTGGAAGGTGTTGGAGAAAATGTAACTAGGTTCGGTCTTCATAAATGTACTTTCGATATTTGTACTTATTCATGAAAAGAGAAATTATTTTTGTATTATTTTTCAATGAGTTTCTTGCTCATTGAAAATAGGTTAAGCACATTTTGAATTGCTTCTAGAGAGTCAAAGTAAAAATGTAATTATGAAAATACCCTTTGAGGGCATGTTACATCATGTAAGTCACCATACAAGGTCAAGGAAATAACTCCAAGCATGGCCAAATCCTCTCCTAGCACCAACAAAGTCTATAAGCAATAAAAATGATGAATAAATGTTGAAATATAATGCAACGACAAGTCGAATTTAGGGACAGTCATGTCGGCTTCAAGGAGGAGGGACATACCTCTATAAATAAATATTGTCTACTCCTCATTTGGACACACACTCACATCTCTGAAATCCGCAAGGAAGAAGAAGGCTTTAACGATGAAGAAAAGGTGAGAAAAGGGGCTACAAGGACAATGTTACAAGAAAGAAGAACATCGATGTTAAGGGGATGATTTCTAGGGTTTATTCAGCCACACGTGTGAAGGAGTAAGGGACAGACTGCAGCCAAATCAACAGAAAAGGTGCAGTGACATACCATTTATGGTTTGGGCTAGAAACTAGGCCAATAAAGGTCTCTAACTCCAGCGTTCAAGGAAGCATCACAAGTGAAGAAAGAAGAGACATAACCAAGGAAGAAGAGGACTATTTCTAGGGCTAGAAACAGTGGCACGTGCAAGGAAAAGGAAGGGCTTGACAACAGTTTAGCGAAGCAACATAAGAAGCCTAATTCAGATGTGCAGTTAGGTCTACAAGGTATCCCAAGGTCAGCAAGGAAGGTCATCCTTATAGCAAAGAAGAGGATCCATAATATTCTAGGGTTTCCTAACCTAAAGGACAAAGTGATGGAAGACAAAGTTCCGGAAGAAGTGCCGGAAGATGTGTTGGAAGTGATAGTGCAGAAATAGGAAGGATTTGAATCATGCTTGGAGGAGATCTTAGTCAAGGGTCTAGGGTTTGGCAGTTATTCAAATAAGAAGCTTCAATAAGAGAAAACCTACAAAGGGTTTCCCTCTTAAGGGTGGAGAGGGTTTGTCCCTGGTAAAGAGCCAAATTTTGTGTTCTTGTTATTTTGTTTTGGTAGTAGTTTGATGAAGCACACACATATGCACTAATAAGAACAATAATAAGTATAAGATAACTAAGAAAAAGTAAGAAGACTTCACAAATTTTCATCAAGTCTCAGAGAATCACCACAACACTACTTTTCCCTAGATTCTCTAACATCGTATCAGAGCGAAGCTGACATATCAAGGAAAGGGCAACTCAAGAACACTCAAGCGTCTACAAAGTTGAAGCATCAAGCCTAGAAGTATCAACCACTTCCAGGGCAAGAAGGGTCTACAATCCATCACTCATCGAGGAGGGCTACAAAGCTAGAAGGAGAACCTTATATAAAAGAAGAAGCAAATACATATCAAGCTACAAGTCCTCAAGCACACCTCATCATCAAGTAAGTCCACTTGGAGAAGACAACTTGAAGGACATCAATAAGACAAGCCATCAAGCTTTCAATAAGGAAGCAAATCCATAAAATCTCAAAATCTATCAAGTAAGTACATGTCCCCTTCTGAATATACATAAATGTCTTTTTGCAAGGAAAGCAATAAATTGGTAGGCACCAATAACTCTCTTGCATGGAAGAAGAGGATTGATCTACTTATCAAGGAGAATGAGCTCCTAGAATATGTCAAGGGGAGCATCATTGTCCCTGCTAAGGAACAAACTCAAGCCTTAGCCAAGTACAACAAATTTGAGATAAGAGCTCAAAGGATTATGATAGAATCAATCAAGGACTCTCTCATTCCCTATGTCTCCAAGTTTGAGACATCAAAAGAAATTTATGATAAGCTAGTAGAGCTATTCGTAGTATCCACTACCAGAGAAGTATCATCTTTGAGGAATGAATTATACAAGATGAAGATAACAAAGGAAGGAATAACTCCCTACTTCATGAAAATATTTGAGATGAGAGATCAACTTCAAGAGCTTGTGGAAGTCATGTCTGTTATAGCTCCAAATCTCACTATTATGGTTTGTGATGCTACACTCATGGCCTAGGGCAACCCCTCCTTCCAGACCTGGTCCAAAATCTAAAAACAGTGTTTTATTCCCTGTACGCGACATTGCCCTGAGTTAAACGCATGTATACGCGAGTTCATATATACCCAACCCGCTTATATGTATTAAAACACTTAAAAAAATATAAAAGTCCTTATTTTTGGGTGGAGATCGTGGGTTTTACTTGTTGATCACCTGTTAGTGCCTGTGGCCTTAACTGTTCCCAACCAATTCCTAACTAAAAAACTACTTTGGAATTGGTATAAAAAGACACCAAAGGGAAGGCCTAAGGGAGGAGAAAAGAGAGAGAAAGGTTATTATACTGAGATTTCCCCCTGACCAGGTCTGAAGACCCTTGTGCCTTCTGCACTTCCCCCATTTGTACAGGAAAACCTTGTTTCCTTGTGATTTGATGTTCATCCCTTAGTTATGGCATCATGGAGTGAGTCTTGGAAGGAGATATGCTAGAGGCTTGAGGCAGGAGGGATCCAGAAGGAGTCTGAGCTTGGAGCCTGCAAGGGTTGCTCAGGTGATATTACTCTTTTTGTACTTTCTATTTGTCTACAATAAAGAAACACGTCTTGATTCCCGATATGCTTCTTCTTTATGTTTATGATGTTCATGTTTGAATTTCATGTATGAATGGATGTCTAAAAGTTTATAACTAACTCCTTTCTTGTATAACATAAAGATGATTTTCATATAAATCTTTGTCCATATACTGCTGCATTCTTTGGAATTGTTGGTTTTGCAGGGAAAAGGAGCGGAAGGGACGTGAAGAAGGGTTTGGACCCTTGAGGAACTACCCAAACGTAGGACCTGAGGTACGTCCTTCTCACCTTAGAAATAACTTTTTCTAGCATAATGGCTGTATGTGTGCATGTTTCTTGATTTAGACAACTTTCAGTCTGCTAGGGTACCACCCAAGAGCCTTAGGGGATAAAATCCCACAATCGAACTGGCAACTCCGCTGGGGAACAACACTCTTGTTGTTCCTAGTTGGGTGTTTGTCAAGCCTATCAGGGCTCAGTTGCTTGCTGGTTTATTGTTATTTTTTGGTCTGTTTGTGACTTCTGAATTTTACCAATTTCTTGAGTCTCTTTTTTGTTTTTCCTGAAATATTATATACACGCTGTTTTGTTTAGTTACAGAAGCGTATAAACACTTGTTGTCTGAAGTAAACCCGCGTATACGCAGGTTTCCTCAGAAACAGTCACGTATACACGTAGTCGGCACTAAGTACAGTGGCGTATACCTGGCAACTTTCAGGATTTATAAATCTTTTTGTCTCTGGAGTGTGTCTGGTGCTTTCAGTCAGTTTTGAACAGTCATCTTTGTCAGTATCAGTTCTCTGTTTTACAACGAGCATCCTTACTCCGATCTCTCTCTAATTATAAGGAGTTTTGGTCTTGGTTTGTGTTTGCAAGTATCATCATCTTTTTGCTAAAAACACGCAAGATTTCATTATTGGGATCTTGGCTGCTCTGAGTGATCAGAGCAGAAAGATTGTTATCAATCTTTGTGTTCAACTTTGCTTCTTGGTGACTTTTTTGTTTGCTTAACGAAATCGATCTTTATGACCATTTACTTCTTTATTTAATAAAAGTTGTCATTTTGATACTTTCTTGAAACCGTCTTTTTGATCTTTTTTGGTCTTGGTTACCAAAGCTTTCCTTGCTGCCTTCGATTGTCAAAAAACCTTTTTGAGCACATTTGTTTTTTGTTGAGTTTTCATTCTTTGTTGGGTGTCAACTTGCAAAAAGTGTTTCTTGCTTGTTTCAATCGTGAAGTGTCGGATTTGTTGAAAGCATTCTCAAAAAGACCCTTTTTGTTGCTACTTTCAAGTGAACTTTTTGAAAAGTTTTAGTTTTGCTTTCTTGAATTTGCTTTTCATTTAGTTCCCTTTTGCTGAATGAAAGTGTTTTTTTTGTTATCTTGAGTTTTGCTTTTAGTATTTAGACGAATTGTAGTATCTTTGATTCCATCTAAATATTGTAAGTGGCAAAAAGAAAATTTGATAAACAAAAACAACTTTCATGTCTTGTTAGAGTAGTTTTCAATCTTGCATCAAGCATTTAGTCTTGCATTAGGATAGATTTGCATCTCTTTTGGCATAAAGTAGATTTGTTAACTTTTGAGTGTGAAGTGTCAATGAATGGAAAAGAAAAGAAAAGTTTCTTTCATTAGAAGTTTCCTTCTGAACCCTGTAGAAGAATACTTTTCATCGAAAAACAATGACAAAGTGCATACGCATATAGTTAAGTTTTATTAATATTTTTTGCGTCGAAAAACACACCAATAGTTTCACTTCCATCATCCTTTGACTTAAAGAACAACCCTTAAAATCAAGCGCTAATTAAAATCAACTAGAACTTTTTCTTTTAAGTTAAATACACAAACAAGTTTTAGGATTTTAGGGCCCTGGAATAGGCGAGTGGAGAGTTAACTCTCGAAGGCCATATTAAACGTCAAAACATAGGAGTCTGATTAAAGAGAGAAAATCCAATAGCGTTAGGAAGACCAGGAAAGGTCCGGATCTGGGAGTTAAGCACGAGGGTCTGTAAAGACAGGGAAGAGAGATACCCCCTCTCCTACTTGTTCGACCTTACCTCAAGAATGTTTCGCCTGGCTTCTGCAACGAGTTGGTGTCCTTAGTTGCCACTCCTAGGAAACTACATAGGTGGCTGCAGAGGGGAATCCCGTGGCACCTGAGGTCGACGTTGTATCACTCTCAACAACACTACTGGAGGGCACCCTTGTGAAGCTTGGGGGCTTGCACCGGTGCAGACTATTGTTAGGAGGTTAGCGTAACTTCCTCTGATACCTTCGCTGATAGGCCTGGGCCCTCATCATCCTAAACTATCTTCGGAAGGCCCTTTATTTTCCGCTTTCTCGTATTTTGGTGTCCGGTCCTAATCACCCGGAGCGGAAATACTTGGAAGTTGTTTTGATTGGCTGTATCTTTAGGGACTTTTTAGTGGGGGCTCTGTGCTCTTAGTCGGCCTAGCTTTAAATTTTTTGAGTCTTTAGTTAGATTTTAAACAAAGAATTCAAAGTGGCTGACCGATCTCCCAGACGGTCTCGAAGACTTCGTGGTCTCTCGCCACCAAGTGTAGAACCTTCTCCGAGAAGGCGCAAAGGTAATAATACCGGTGGGTTTCGTCCCACTGCAATTGACGCATCGGGGATTGATCCTCCCCTCGGGGGCAATAGTATTGAAGCAAGGCCTGGTACTTCCGTAGAACAAGAAGGGAACCCACCAGTTCCTTCTCAAGTTCCCTTACAAACAGAAGATAGTATTGAGGTAGAATAACTTTCAGAGTCATTAGGGGCTCCGAATTCTCCTCTACCATCAAGTTATCCACACGTATTGCAATACGTTGGAACTCCGTCGCAAAGACCGGCAAGTCTAGGTTACGCTACGCGCTTACCTTCGATGACCACTACGGGAAGCATGGCCTCTACTAGTGCTACGACTGCACAGACTCCTATATTTGTGCAAGGAGGTGGAACTATTTCCATCCCCTCCGTCTCTTTATTCAGATCTACTACTAGCACGTCTGTTGTTGGGTCTACTTCCATTCCATCTACGAGTGGAAGTTCCCAAACAAATGCTTTCGGTTCTGGGTACTTCCCATTTGGCGCCCAATCATCGGGCATTCCTTCAGCTCCGTTCGGGGACCGCCACATCCATGATGAGTGCGTCGGCTTCGTTCCAAGGTTTTCCATTTGGAAGTGGTCATATACCACATTCCAACCCCACGGTAGGATCTATGCCTTTTTCTTCAGTAGGACAAAGCAGCAATCCTTTCCAAGGTTGGAATAACCCTGGGCTTAGTAGTGCCGAAACTGGGAATCCATTCCACGACCAATATGGGAACAGGCTGTATACCACGGTGAGTTCATTCCAAAGCATTCCTCCCCTAGCTTCGGCTTGGAATCCATATCAGGGGTTGTCAACGCCTTACAATCCTTTTGGAGGAAACTTTGCTGGGTATAGTGGATATACGACCGGAGTTGGTCAAACTCCGAGATTTGCCGGGTCACAAGGGCTCCCTTTTGGCTCGGTGGATTCTACAGGATACTTCGGGCAGCCTGGTGCCTCCCAAAATCCAGGCCAATCTTTTCAGAGCTTCGGGACTGCCACCCAGTCAGGTTGGAATCCCCAAGCCCCGCCTAGACTTCCGTTTCTGGCAACGTTAAACTTGCGAGACCTCACTAAGTTAACTAATGACCTAATCATGTATAATCCGGCCTGGCCTCCGGTCCCGACTAAACTCCCTTCGGATATTCCAAAATTCGAAGGGAAAAGTGGTGAGGATCTGGGCGACCACGTAACCACGTTCCACTTATGGTGCTCATCGAACTCTCTGATCGATGATTCGGTTAGGTTGAGATTATTTCAATGCACCTTAACTGGCAACACGGCTAAGTGGTATATAGAGTTGCCTGGGGGCAGCTTTTCATCATTCATCGACTTAGCCAACATTTTCTTGAACCATTTTCAGTTGCCCGTCCGGTATGATGCCGGAACTGAACTGCTGGCCACCTTTCGTCAGGATAGGGCAACACACATTTCTGATCACATCCAGGAATGGAGATGGAGAAAGAGGCTTATTAAAGCCGAAATTTCTCCGGAGTACCGTCTCGAGTGGTTCTTGAAGTCTTTGGTACCTGAGATCTCCAAGGATGTCTCCATGTCAGGGGTCTATTCCGAGGAGCAAGCCATTTTTAGGGCCCAGCAATTAGAACTGAAATACTCTCAGTCTGGGATCCTACAAAAGTACTTGCCAGATGCTCCTGGATCTAAGGTCAATGTAGCTAAGCCGAAGCCAGGTCCCCACGCGGATGGCATTGTTGGGTCAGTAGACACAAATACGGTGAACTTGTTGAATCAACTGCAGCAGTTGTCTTTACAAACTGCTTCTAACAACCAAGTCACATCGTCTAACCCTGCCGCTTCCCAAACTTCTTCAATTAATGTCGTCCAATCGGATAATCCCAAAGGAAGTCAAAATTCCAATAGGAAAAATAAAGGACGAGGCAAGAAAAAGAACCAGGATGGGAAGCCTGATGCAAACAAATCCAGCAATAATGCTGGTGGGGGTAGAAATGAGTCGAAAAAGAAAGTTAAGTTTCCATGCAAGTTATGTGATGGAGACCATTTAACTCATCTTTGCCCTAAGATTGAAGACGCTCAGCGCTTGTTAGGGTAGCAAGGGACTTCTAATTCCCAAGCTGTATTAACTAACCCTTTTCCCCAAGGGCAGCAACTTCTTGCTGGCGCGAGTTCAAACCCTGGAACCTCCGCAGGGGGCAACCAAGAAGGGGAAAAATCTTCGAATGTTTTCATGATGGGTTCTAACGCTCATGTGACTACTCGGTCACGTGATTACTATGAAGCTGAAACTTCCAAGCATAAGGTTGTTCCTGGAAGTCCTGACCTTCATATCGAGCGACCCTCTGTTGAGACTATACCACGGATACCGAAAGGTTCTGCTAAACGCGCGACGATTAATCCTAATGCTAGGGCCTCCCAGAATTACTCCATTGTGGAGGATCTGGCTTAGAGTCCGTGCGCTATGTCTGCTTTAGAGGTTCTCCAGTCGTGTCCGGCTCAGAGAAGTGCTTTACTTTCCGCAATTGGGGCAGTAGATCCGGCTAATTCTTTAGTGCTCACTTTTGACATGTTAAAATGGTCAAAAAGCGACTCCCTCATCACATGGCTTTTCAAGTAAAGTCTACATACCGGAAAATCAACATTTTTCGAACCGTTATTGATGAGGGGGCTTCCACGTGCGTTATGTCGATGTCATCTTGGAAGGCTATTGGATCACCTTTGGCCGTTCCTTCACCTACCGTCTTGATTGCATTCGATGGCCATTCTCATAAGCCGCATGGGATTATCCCGGCCTTTCCTATATGTGTTGGGGGGAAGGTCGTTAATATTGAAGTGGAAGTCGTCGATGCTAACCTAGATTATAATCTCCTCCTAGGAAGGAACTGGGTATATGAAATGGACACCGTTGTTTCGAGTTTGTTTCGTGTCATTTGCTTTCCTCATGAGGGGAAAATCGTAAAGGTGGATCAATTAGACTATTCTCCAGTTGATCCTCAAGCAACTTCTAACTCCACTGTTCCTTTAGTGGATAACCCTCGTCCGCCTACTAAGAATCTAGGAGTAAGGATGTACTCCTCGTTGATGGGTACCTTTGAGTTTCCCTCTCCTATCGCAAAAATCAATGCTATTTCATCATCTAGGAAGTTTTCTCGAGATGGGTTCTTTCGAACTCATTATTTTTCGGACCCCTGGGACTTGCCTTCACCTATGACCACATTAGTTGAAGGACAAGAGAATGGAATGGAATTCCCTATACCTGCAGCTGAGCTTAGATATCAGTCTATCGTGAACTCTGCAGAAGACCATTCTACTCCTTTTTCCGAAGAGGAGTTAGATGGCGATGTGGCCCCCGCTTGGAGCCTTGACTCTACCTCTGCTTTAGACTGCTTGGATTCAGTTTTACCATCGGAAGAAGCAATTCTTGAAGCAATGATGGGTATAGATCAACCTTGGGAAGATTTACACCATCGTTCATACTTTCTTCCTCCATTGCAAGAGGTAGAGTCTAGATTCTTCGAGCTCTGTTCTAGTGATGTTTGTATGGCGTTAAACCCTTTGGCTCCAGCACACGTTCGTGCTGAAGGTAATATTTTGGTGATTTCAAAAACAACACCTATAAACATCTCTAGAGACCCTAACACAATAGAGAATCTCTTCATCGGAATTGAGTGTTCCCCTGAAGAAATTCAAATATACACCGACTTATTTAAATAATTTCGAGATGTATTTTCTTGGTCTTATGAGGAAATGTCTGGCATTGACCCATCTATAGTTCAGCATGAGATCAAGACGTACGAAAACGCTAAACCTGTCCGTCAAAGGCTTCAGCCGGTCAACCCTAGGAAAGCAGCAGCTATCAAACCGGAAGTGGAGAAGCTGCTAAAGGCGGGTTTTATATACCCTATTCCTCTTACTGATTGGGTTTCTAACCCAGTCCCTGTAGATAAAAAACAAGGAACAATCCAAGTATGCATTGATTTCAGGGACCTAAATAAGGCTTGCCCTAAGGACAATTACCCCACGCCATTTATTGATCAGATTATCGACGAGTGTGCGGGTAATGAGATTTTTTCCTTCATGGATGGATTCTCTGGTTATAATCAAATTTCTATCCGTCCTGAAGACCAACATAAGATGGCCTTCATATGTCCCTGGGGTACCTTTTCATATCGAAAGATGCCTTTTGGTCTTAAAAATGCTGGAGCTACCTTTCAGCGGGCCATGTCATATGCTTTCCACGACATTAAGCATATCATCGAAGCGTACTTAGATGATCTCGCTGCTCGTTCTCGAAAGAGGACTGATCATCCTAACCACCTTCGAATGGTTTTCGAACGATGTCGTTTTTATAAAATCCGGTTGAATCCCAACAAGTACATTTTCGTGGTTACATCCGGTCGGTTGTTAGGGTTCATCGTGTCAAACAAAGGGATTCGGGTAGATCCCTTCAAGGTTGAGGCAATAGTTCGGTTGCCTCCCCCGTCTTCAATTCGTCAACTTCAGAGTATTCAAGGGAAGGCTAATTTCTTACGGTGGTTTATAGCAAATTATGCCGAGATCACTAAAGGGTTCATGCGGTTGTTACAGAAAGGAGTTCCATTTGTATGGGACAACTTTGCGCAACGATCATTTGATGCTTTAAAAAAGCATTAGTCTCTACCCCGCTTTTGAGTCCACCGGATTATGGCAGAGACTTCCTTTTATATCTCGCGGCAGCAGAATCAACCATTGGTATGGTTCTGGTTCAAGAGGATGATGCTCTTACAGAGCACGTGATTTATTATTTGAGCCGAGGCTTAATAGGCCCTGAACTTCGCTATTCTCCGGTAGATAAATTAGCCTTGGCAGCTGTTCATGTTGTCCAGCGGCTCCGTCATTACATCTTGCTACGCAAAAATTTTTTCTTAGCGGCAGTCAATCCATTTCAATTCGTCCTCAGTAGGCAAGTGATTGGGGGCAAATATAATAGATGGATAGTCATCTTGCAAGAATTCGATCTCGAATTCTTGTCAGCTAAGTCTAAGAAATCCATGGTTTTTGCTGAGCTAATTTCTGGGCTGCCTTGTGGAGAGGACACGATTTATGAGGAAAGTTTTCCCGACGAACATTTATTCCTCATCTCTTCACTCGACCCTTGGTATGGAGATATCATTGTATATCTCTA
>APFE030998208.1:0-12666 GCA_000404065.3 Pinus taeda | reverse complement strand
GGTAAACATCTCAAGATCTTCTCTACGATCCTTCTTTCTTCAATGATTTCACCATGAGATTTAATCTGGGTTATCAACCCAATAACCTGAGTGAAGAATGAATCTATTGTATCAGATTCCTTCATGCTGAGTGTTTCAAAGTCTCTCCTCAACATCTGCAACTTTGCAGTCTTCACCTTCTCCATGCCTTGATAGACAGTTTTGAGAATATCCCATGCTTCTTTAGATTTTGTTGCTACTGCAATCCGTGGAAAGATATTTTCATGTACTGATTGGAAGAGAAAAAAGAGGGCTTTGGCATCCTTCTTCCTGTCACTCTTCAACTGGTCTTTTTTTGCTGCTGTCAAAGCAGCCAATGCTGTTGCATCTGTAGGTTTAGCATAGTCAGTTTCAACCAACTCCCATATTCCTTGAGAAGCAAACAATGCTTTCATTGTTATGGACCAATAACTGTGATTTTTCCCATTAAACCGTGGCAGTTGGGAATTTGTCAAACCTGTTCCAACATCTGCCATCTTAACTCTATATAGGTAAAGAAGAGATACTAACTGTAAAATTTAAAACAAGCAAAAAACTTTCACTGCTGGAAAAAATCTGCTCAATAAACTTCTTACAGCTCTTACAGTGAAAAACAAACTTTTTTTTTTACTCACTGAGTGCCTAGACTAGCTCTGATACCATGTTGGAATTTTCTGCTAAATTCCATAACAAACAGACAACAAAATAAAATGCTATGTTTCTGCTCTGTTTCTGCACAGAAAATTGAAAATTTCGTTTTCTAGAAATGGTGTTGCAGCAATGCGGAATAACACTATGTTTTTGTTAACACAAAAAAAATAGAAAACTGCTTATTGGAAACGGTGTTGCAGCGACACAGTTTGGTGTTGCAGCAACGCTGATCGTGGTGTTGCAGCAACACAATTTTTGACTTCAAGCCACTCGGTGTAACAGCAACACGTTTTTGACGACAAGTCACTTTAAGACAATTGACGCTTGGTGTAACAGCAACTAAAATAGTTGGCGTCAAATCACTTATAAACTTACAGTGAGACAATTGACGCTTGGTGTAACAGCAACTAAAATAGTTGGCGTCAAATCATTTATAAACTTACAGTGAGACAATTGACGCTTGGTGTAACAGCAACTAAAATAGTTGGCGTCAAATCACTTATAAACTTACAGTGAGACAATTGACGCTTGGTGTAACAGCAACAAAAAATAAGCAAAACAGTAGACTTGTAAACAATAAACTTGTATTCATAAACAGTAAACAAAACTGATACAAATTCGTCTTCCTTGTGACAAAGGAATTATAGAAAGAAACACTTCAATTCCAGAAATCAATTTTCACTATCTCAGAAAATTGCAGGTTCAGCACTGCTGTGCATTTATAGAAGAGACTCACTATGTTCTTCTAACCTTCTCTATTTCTTTCAGAGTACAAAAATAGAACTGTTGTTCAAAATCTCTTGCACTCACACAGAAAATAGAACTGTTGTTCTTTTTTTCTCTTACACACTGAAAACAGAACTGCTGTTCGTTGTATTTATAAGAAAATAAATATGTGAGTTTAAACAATAAACTAAACAAAATATCTACTAACTCTTATCTGTGTGTGTATTTATTACAGAAGGCGGTGATGTCTTTCCCAGTGGAAATAAGTCGGCAGTCTGCAGTGGAATTGAATTCTGAATTTAATGTGCAAAATATAAGTGGAGACTTTGCTGCTTCGAACAATCTGAAATAACCACTGAAAATCAGATTTCTGTTCAGCATTAATTGTGTTGCACTTGGAATTAAATTCCAACATGCATTAGTATAAAAAGATTAGAATAAAGAAACGATTCCATATATTTGTGCGTTGGGAGAATTTCAAGAGAGAGGCGCTGGAACCACGGATTCGGCAACAGCGGGAGAGGACTGACATTCTCCTCGAAGCAGCGAGGGTTTGGCAAGCCCTCCCACAGGATTTGCTTCTTAATATTTTATCCATGTTGCCCAGATTTTATCCATGTTGCCCATGCGTGCTCTGGCCAAAATGAGGACTCTTTCGCGAGAATGGAATGAATTGATTTAAATTTGGCAGTGCACTCCTTCCCAGGACTTTTGCTTCAGTTGGACTGGGACAGACATCGTATTACGGGAACATGGGTTATAGAATATTTAGGAGGGGATAGTTCAGACATGAACATTTACAAACCTCCTTTGCCTCTTTGATGTCGTCATTGTGGATGCCTGCCGAAATATTTACTGTTCTCACAGAAGAGGAAATATATTGGATCTTTGCATAGGGAATTTAGCTACGGGGTCTCGTAGACCACTGCCTTCTCCGACGGAACTTCACTGCCATGGATTTTGATGCTACCAGGAGGCGCTGCACTGTTGTGCTCGGGGAAAACACTATTCAATGGGGACAAGGAGCTTGCAATAGTTTGGTGATGGAGATGTATGGATCAGAATCCAATGAAAGGACTGTGGTTGCCATGACAGTCCCGCTGCCCATTTGGCCTCACGGAAAGTGTATCTTCTCTAGAGGAAAAATTTACTGGTTGGGCGTCGCTGGCATGATAGCATTCACTATTGCAGAGAGGCGTTGGGCACAAATTGGATTGCCTTAGGTTTGTTCATGTAACGTTCTACCAAAACGGCTCGAATTAGGTGGAAGGAATGGGCGAGTGGTTTTAATAGTTTATAGTCCTTGTTGTCTCTATAATTGCATGTGGAGTTTAAAGGAAGGGCCACGGGCTCCAGAATGGTGTGAACCGAATCTGATCTGGACGCCAGAATCCCCTAATGTTTATATTTTGGGAGCAAATAGCAGTGGATGGACGATGGTATTCGACTGGGAAATGAAAACAACAATCTGCAATCCAAACCAAATATTAATAAGGAGCAACATATTGCCCTCTCTCCGAGGCCCATATCCCTCTCGAATTTTTGTTTGAGACTTCGAATCCAACAATGTCTATTGGCCTTAGGCAGGGTTCTTGGAATTGGATAATTCAATTGATAATGAGCCAGAGACGCATTCAGCCTTCTGTTAGTTACGTTGTTTATAAATTTGGCTGGTTTTGATAATTTTCTATGAAGCTGTTTATAAATTTGGCTTCTTCTCAAATCTTGTATTAAGGTTATTAAGTGCCAGGATCTCAGTGGAGTTTTCTCCAATTTCTCCTTTTATAAAGTTTGCTGGTTTCCATCGTGTCTTATATAGGCTGTTAATCTTGTATTAAGGTTATTAAGTGCCAGGATCTCAGTGGAGTTTTCTCCAATTTCTCTTTTTATAAAGTTCGCTGGTTTCCATCGTGTCTTATATAGGCTCTTAAATGCCACGATTCCAGGGAGCTTCTCCAATTTCTCTTTAATTAAAGTGTGTAGCTATTGCAAGTAATTTTTAATTGTTTTTCATAGTGAATTAATTATGTAATCTAGTTCTTTTATTTTTATTTTTATTTTTTCAAATTAATTGTGATAGAAAGGTAGGATTTGTACATTTGAATTGGATGACAGGCAAAATTCAAATGTCTTAAAATCTATTTATATATTAAAAAAATGCAATTCAGACACCAATAAATTAGCAAAATTAAATCACCCAACTCAAACGAGAAAAAATCAAAATATAAAATAATAAAATAACTTTTCTTTTCCAATCATCGTTCAATTTTCTTACGATTAAGATGTAAAATTGTTTTCCTGAGATGAAATAGACTGAAATTGTAGTTGGCGCTCAAAAATAACTTTCCACACACAACCAGAAACTCGGTGTGTTTTTTCACCGCGAGGCCACAGAATCCCATAAAACTAGTTTACATATCGAAGCTTTTCGTTGCTATGTATTAAAGTTAATAGATATTAATATAATTATTTTATTTATTATTATTAGACATTTCAAAATTTAAATTATTTGAGATTAAAAAGATATTATATATAAAAAGTGCTGCTGCAGCCCGTAGTCCCTGCTGAGGGTCTACCACAACAACAAAATGAGATCAATGTCTAATAATCTCAATCAAAGATATTAACATATATTCCTGTGCAATTATCGTTGGGAATTTGAGATTTAACTTTTCATAATAACAACAAAATGATATTAATGTCTAATAATCTCAATCAAAGATATTAACATATATCCATGTGCAATTATCGTTGAAAATTTGAAAATTAACTTTTCAGAATATTAAATGAACGCATATATAAATATAATTTGTGTTTGTCATATTGCCTGGATTTTGTTATTTAAAAATTAAGAATGTCAAAAATAAAAAATTTTAATACCTTCAAAATACCATAAAACTACATATATGGCAGCTAGTCACTACATTGAGAGGGGAGTGCGTTACTCAACTACTCACCTATTAGCACACTTACACAGCTCCTCAGGCTTTGTCGATCATTCCTTAAACGGGAGAATAGAATAGTTTCTAGAGCCTTCTCCTCAGTAATTACGTGTGTATGCATGTGTGTAGTACCAGTAACATCACCTGGTTGGTTTCACATGAGCACCAATCTCGTTTTGCAGTGTGGTGGCAAGAACATTCGCTAGGAGATTGGCTAGTTGGTGTAGGTCAACATGAACGGAACTAGTGTGCGGCTCATTTCCCCTTTCCGCTATAGTCTTAAGCCTTCTTTAAGGTAAGTTGGTTTTGATTCTATGTGCAGCCTGTATAAGCGAAGATCATTATTTGCGTCATTCATCAGTGTCTTGCTTGTTAGCGAGCGACGACCCCTCCGGAAAAACCAAATTATTAAAGTGCCCTTCTCCCGAATAAGTTCCGGCAGGTGGGACAACACGGTTGGTTTTTATGTCATTCATAGAGGGGGGACATAGAGGGGGGGACTGATCGAGACTGAGGCAAGGAAGCAACTTATAGAGTCTGAGTGTAGCTCAAGGCCAGACACCGGAGCGCGAGCAATAACTCCTCGATGAGCAAATTGAAAAAGTTTTGTCATCTACGTGTCCTCTTACCACTTTGGCACCACTTTGGCACGCGAGCAAGTATTCGATCAACCAACTTTGATCTTTATTACGTATTAATTGAGCATTCGGGTATGTCTAATAGCATTTAACGAGTTGAACTAATGCTAACATTAATTTAACACGTTCTATAATGCAAAAGAAATAAGTGATTATAATATATGGTTTTGTTTTTCTGTTACGAGATACCTACAGTAACAACTTTAAAACTTTAATTATCAACAATTAAAAATAATGTCAACTCCACTCTTTTAATTACTGTACAGTAGTGCCTACAGTACTAATAGCATTAATACATATTATAAAATAACAATTTGTGTATCAATGAGCTAATTTCACTACCTAACTTTAATATTATAAAATAATTTAATACATCATAGCTCCTCAGCTGCCAAGGGCTTTTATTTTCCGTCCAACGTCAACTACGTTCTAGAACGTTTCATTTTAACTTTAAATTTTTTTATCCTTTTTACAAAAGAAACGTAGAAAAAGCATTCTCATACGGCTGAATGATTTTAATATCGTGTCAAATTATTTGCAGGGGCCACTTTGGCGGTTGATATGTTGAATTCAACCTAATCCAATATTTCTCACTTTAAAAATTGGCTTTGCTTGTGTGTGAAAGTAAATTCTAAACCACGCATCTACAAGTAGGATAACTGTAAATCATCATAATCCAAATCAGATAAAGAATATTGTGGAATACCAGTTATATATATATATTTTTAAGTATATTCTCGACAATGGAAAAAAATATTCAAGAGAAATAATTGAAAGCTAAGTAATGTTTAAGGGAGTCTCATGTTTGAGGCGCCATGCTCTTCATCTTCAAAAATAACCATGCCGCGTCGGTGTCAATACCAGTGAACTTCACCAAACGAACTTAGCAGTTCAATAAATAATCAGGGAATGGATGAAAAAGTTTGACACGTGTTTTTTACCACAGACATGTTATCAACTGCATGAACCAAGTTTGTCAAATTACTAAGCCATACACTTTGTTGGAATTTAATTCCAACTGCATCACATTAATGCAGAACAAAATCTGATCTTCAGCAATTAATTTCAGATTGTTCGGTGCCGTAAAAAGTTCCCTGATATTTTTCAGAATTAAATCCCCTGCACACAGTCGTTTTATTTTTTGCTGTAAAAGTCATCACCGCCTTGCATCACCGCCTTCTGCAATAAATACACAGATAATTATCAGCAGATATTTTGTTTAGTTTATTGTTTAATCAGATTTTTATCTTCCTATAAATGTAACGAACAACAGTTCTGTTTTTTCAATGAGTATAAGCAGAAAAGAACATCAGTTCTGTTTTCTGTAATTTCTGAACAGCAGTTCTGTTTTTCTGTCTGAGTTTTAGAACAGCAGTTCTGTTTTTTGAGTGAAGGTTAGAAGAACGAGTGTCTCTTCTGTAATAGCACAGCAGTGCTGAACCTGCGATTTTCTGAGATAGAAAATCGATTTCTGGAGCTGAAGCGTTCCTCTTTTGTAACAGCTAAGTTTTTATATCAGCTTGCTTATTGTTCATAAATACAAGTTTACAGTTCATCAGTTTACTGTTTTTTGCTGATATTCAGTTACTGTTACACAGAGTGTTAAAACACTTTGATTTTACTCTAAGTAATTTCGATGCCCATAAAATGACTTAGCGTCAAAATCGCATTGCTAAAACACCGTAAGTCGAAAATAGTTTTGTGTCAAAAAAACACTGTTGCTGAAACACCACGTTCAGCAACTGACGAAATTTTTACGTTGCTGAAACACCAGTTTCAGCAAAGCGATTTTTTTTTCTGTTTTCGCTGTGTAAAAACAGAGCATTGTTCTGTTTTGTTATTTTTGTTCGGAATGCCCAGAAATTCCCAACACGCTTCACTCTGTCTCAGATACATTTTGAGAACCAGAAGTTTAGAATTTGTTCAGAAGTGCTAGTCTTGCCAAGTGCAGAAGGATTTACTTAGAATTTGTTCCTTCGCAGTAGAATGGCTCAGCTTGAACGCAACATGGGAGATGTTGGAGATTCGCCAGATGCTGAGGCGAAGCTTACTCCTGGTATTCATATCTACTCTGTTGTTCCTCTTCTCTGTTATTTTTTCTGTAATTGTCAATGGATATGTTGTTGCCTGTGTGAAATTTTTTTCCTATAATTTCTCTCACATATTGCAAATGAACATCGCAATAGATCATCAACTTGGCGCTGCCAATGGTTTGGAACCACTAAAGCAAGATGGATTGACAACGATGGCACCATCAGCAACATATAGCTTGAAGAACCATGAAAATGATGTAACCAACCGTTTAAAACAGGAGACCAATCGATTAAAACAATAGATATTTGTAGTGCAGGACGCTGGCTACGAGGAGGAAGGCTATATTTTCATCTCAATGCTAATCAATAAACTCTGTTAATTGATGCTCTAATTTATTTACAGTGTTTTAAATATAATGGATGCTCTTTCTCTTTTTAATTTCTGGTCCTTGCACTGAAATAACTTTTAAAGAAAGGTTTAGGCACATCAAAACTAGATTTTTGCCCAGAATCATCACTCTAACTGTTGCTGTTTTTCCCCAATTTTGATGCCATGGCGCTCCGAGCATTGCAGAATTTAGTCGAAGAATGAAGTTAGTACACTTCAGTCATGTTCCTATCCTCTGTTCTCTGCAAAGTTTGTTCACAAATACAGTGGTTGCTTCAAATGGTAAGAAATTATCCCTTTGTTATGTACAAATCCATTATTTCTCTGATATAAAATTTAAAAAATATTAAAGTTCCATGAAAAGGTTTAGCAATCATATCATACATATGAGTTTAAGGTTTGGTATGTTGCTTCTGAAATTGCAGACGTGTTTTTTCGGTATTTGGTTCCATACTCACCATTTTTGTATCTGACACGTGTTATGCTTGTGTTTTTGACAAAAATAATTATATAGTCTTCTACCTGTATGTTTCAGAATTAACGATGCAACAATAGTTTTGCATTAATCGCCCTTCCCAATGAACAAAACTTCGGTTGGCTGGGTGAAAATTGATTGCTTTCGTAACAAAAGAAATAGTTGAAAACAACTACTAACTATCCTTCACTGACCTCGTAAAACCGAAAAGTTTCCAGTACACAAACTGTGTTTACAGTTGCATTTCTTCTCATGTTTTTGTTAAAAAAATAGAAAGGGAAAACCCAAATTAATTTTCAAAAGTAGTTTAAAACTACTACCAACTATCCTTTCCTCTCTCTCCGCTTTCTGTCATGTTATGTCTTCCCAAACTGTGGTGTCGGAGATGCAGGCTAAGGAAAACATGTAAAATTAGCTAGCCTATGTGTGAATAAACCCCTGAAATTTCCCTTTTCTATGATATAGGTTTCATTTAAAGACATAGATTTTAGCATAGAAATACCAGGGGTTATGCCGATTCCAGCCAAGGATGTGCCGACTCCCATTTAGGACAGGTTTGAATATGCCTTTCACTGGTTTGGTTATGCCTTTCACTGGTTCGTGAAGCATTCCTCGTGCCTGCCGGAAGCCACAGAGATTTTCATATCATCCTCGCCCGTTGAATACAAAGCAGATTGCCTCAAGTGGTCAGACTTTTCGGTTTTGAACAAACAAGCGCCCTCTTCGGTTCTGAGATCATTTCAATGAACATTCATCTTCAATGAATGTTCTTCTCGGCAGCCTGAACAAACCCATCTCGGCAGCTGTAAACAACCCTCAGAGAATAAATCCGCTGCCACTAAGTTCAAAGTGTTCGTACAAGATAGCCCTGGTAATAGCCTGAAACGCTGGCCAACAACGACGATGGAGCTCAAATATTTTCACGGCATTGCAAGAAGTCAGTGAATCGCCAGCAAAGAAGAAGGACATTGCAGTGATGGGCGATGATAATCCCCGTGACCCAAGACTCTAGAACTAGCTAGCAAGATCTATATGTATTCCTTGTTTCTCAAGATTATAGCTAATAGAATTTCAATGCATTAGGACACTTGGATGAAGCCGTGGCAGCGGTGTACATGCAGCGACAGCCATGATGCGAGTCGAAAATCTTTAGCCTAAGTTTTCAGAAAAGTACAGGCGACTCCAAACTCTTTAGCCTAAGTTTTCATAAAAGTATACCATGCAGCCGGCAATAAGAGGTCGAAACACAAACTTTGGTTAAAATTCTACTGGGCAAAACATTTTATTTAAAACATTGGCTTAAACATGACATGTACCGGAAATATTATTTGGTCAAAGCTAATTAATTGCTGGTCAACGATCGATCGATCACTATAGTCCAGCCGGAGGCAGGGACTAATAAGGAGATATTTTAAATGAGAATGTTTTTAGGATTATAATGATGTGCTTAATTTTAAAGACATTTTCATTTACGCTAAAAATATATCTATTAAAATATATATAATAATATTTAATATTTATTATTATTAAGTTACATAAATTTTAAAATTATATTTATGATAACTCATATTTTGTCATGTAATGTTACATTTGAAAATAATAAAAGAGTATTTTTATTCACAAAATAAAAGATAGAGAAAAAAATTATGCTTGATATAAATAAACATAGATCTATTTTAATCACGGATGTACAATTTCTTGGCAGTGCAAACCTTATTTTGAGTGGAGAACTTGGGGAAATTTTTGCACCTCAAGAGATTCGATTACTTTACACTTTGCACCTCAAGGGATTTTTGTTCTTATTGACTCCTAGTAGATATGGTGTTAACATGGATCTATGATCGTTTTGAATAACACACTAATACAATATTTTAACTGTAAGAAATTTTTAATTTTCTCTTGTTTTGTAGAGTATAAATTTGTGTATTATTAATATCTTTTAAAATGTCATATGCCAACTCCATAATATGAAACATTTAAGGATCACAAATCTCTAGTATATCTTAAATTAGAAATAAATTATTTATGGAATAATAACACACTTTTGTAGATATTGATGGTCTTCCCCTAAATTTTAGTCCTCTTGTACAAGTCCAACCAAAGAAATCGAGTCATAAGTCTCTTTTCAGTTTTCCACTAGCCACCTACCAGCACAAGAATTCCCTAAGAATGTCTTCTTCTACTAATTTTCTCTTCTTCTATCTTAAATGCGTAAAAATAAACAAAATATTTACAATAATTAAAAGTGTTACAATGTAGTTGATATACCTCATAAGCTTAAAATTAATATTCATTATATTATAAACTTGACTAAAAAATTCCCTTAACATTCCACATTTATTATTATGTAGGAAGCTACATTTCAATTGATGTTTATTTTTTTCTAAAATTTATTATTTAATGTCTGCCATGAATCATATTAAGGAAGAAGCCGAGAACTTACATTACCTACCCTTATTTATACACTTTTTATGCATTTTTCTACATGCATCTATATACACATGTAGAGTTAGTGTTCTTTCAATTTACTCAATTATCAATTTTATTTTCAAGTTTAATATGCACAATAATGGGATTGGGAAACTTTGTTTATGTTTCAAGATTTACACACATATAAAAATTATTAATCATACATGATATAATCGAGCAACAAAGAGATAAACAATAAGATCATGAAAAAAATATCACCATTCTATTAAGAGGGAGAGGTTAGTTTTTATAAGCAAGACCCTTCATATTAAATTCATTACAAATAGTTTTGCATGGAAAGAACATAAAGTTATTTACATATTTCTTTCCTTTTTGAAGTTCCCTAGGTAGTTTGTGTGCTAAAAAGAAAATGCATATTTTAGAAATATCAAATACATTATTAGATGTTTCCTTCCTTATTATGAGTTTCCCCATAATGAGTACGTATTTCTTAGCTTCTAGATTATTTTTCTGAACAAATCCTCGATCCAGGCTAGGGGACCTCATTTTTTGATGTTGGATTTATTAAAGGAATGGTAATGTGTTACTAAATTACCTTTGGAGTCATATTTTTTGGGAATAATAAAAGTATGAGATGCACATGCGGAGGATGAATATTTATTATGTCCCAATGTTAGTAGTCGTGCAAGGTGGCATTCTATCTCAACTTCCTTTCAAGGAGAAAGGCAATAGGATGTGGCATTGGTCAAAGAAACACGAGGAATAGGATCAATTTGTTTTGAATAGAGCATGTTGGGGTTAGCACCGTGGGTTGCGTGAATACATATAAGAATTCTTGAAGCAAGGAAACCATATTATGGGATATCTTTTTAATAAGGTTATCTAGTTTGATAGGGAAAACCAAACAAAATGAAATCCACTAGTTCAAACTCAATTTCTTAACAGAATATTTTCCAATAGGTTCCTTTTGTTGGTTTGTGTGGAGAGGATGTGAACACATTGGTGCAGGACTCATGCTATAGGTGGTATTTATGATATTTAACATGATAAATAATGTGCCTAACCAATTTATATGGAATTAGGTATTGATATAGCAAAATCAAGAGGAGAAACATCATATACCACAGTATATTGGAAAGGGACAATAGAAAATGTCACTACAAAATGATGGGAGATGGTGAGATGAGGGATTTACTTTTGTACAAGAGGACTATAATTAGAGGAAGACCATCAATATCTATAATTGGAATATGTTTTGGGAAATATTTGGAAGAAAAATGTGTGGCCAAAAATCTCTATCTTCCTCTGGTTACTTCTTTAGCATAAACTACTAACTTGGGAGAAAATTTAGAAATGAAATTACTAGATACCCTTAAGGTGTTCTCTTTATTATCTTCATTTTGAGAATCTGTAGAACTAATCTAATCATTGAATTTTTTTTTAGGAGATTATTGAATAAAGAGGTCGAGTGTTTTTTGGTGGAGACAAGCCTTTTCAAATCTAATCGTAAACTACATCTACACCTTCTCCATTTGCTTGCTCCTCTAGGATATATGGAAAGAATGCAATAAAATATTTTTCAAGATCTCTTCTATCCATCTTGAATCGCATTGGAATTGTATCACTCACCATATTACAAAATCAATTCTTGATGTTAATTGTTCCGCTAGGGGCTAACAAAATTTTAGTACTAAGTATTAGCTCTTGCAAGCCAGGTTTCTTGCACCCCATCCTTTGTTTTTCTCCCCCTCAATCTCCATCTCTTGTCCCTCTAATTCATATTCCTATATCCTCCCTATTCCTTTCTTCCTAAAATTCAATTTTAATGTTGCTTCGAAAGATCACCCAACTCCTAGACAATATGGGGGTATTATTAAAGATGAAGTAGGTATGTCTCTATGTCTATACTCTAGAATGATGGGAATTAATAACCACAATTAAGTGAAAAGAACAGATCTTTATGTGGGACTATACTATATTGAATCACTTTTCCTCATAAAGATCTTGGTAGAAGGGACTCTCATTTACTTGTAAGCATGATAAGGAAACTTCAAAAAAACACATACTTGCACAAGGCTTGCTCAATATGCATATTGGATGTCTCTTGGAACATGTCTCCTCTCTCATTTCTCATATTCTTGTGTTGATTCCAATGCATGTCAAGGGATAAACAATAAAATAGTTGATTATTAAAAGTATTTCAACTGTCGAGAGATGCTTGGGATATATTAAAGTTTTTTTGTTTGTTTTCTTGTTTCTGTATATTGCAAAAAAATGAATATAAAATATATATGTTTTTTTGAGAGATATTTATGAAGAGATTTTATATTAAAGGAGAATTTAAAAAAAATAAGGGTTTATTTAA